>MU755484.1:45968-58559 GCA_026770625.1 Nicotiana glauca
TAGAGCCTCTAACAATACAGAGTAATAAAACTCCATACTACAAATGATTGAAACTGCAGAAAATAATAAAGAGATAGGGAAGTAGTCGGGTCCTGTGGACGTCAGGCAGCTACCTCGACAACTCCAATGAAACTCTGAAACAGCAACGAGCTCACCTAAGCTCCCAAAATACCTGAATCTGCACACATGGTACAGGGAGTAAAGTGAGTACTTCCAACTCAGCGGTAATAAGAGTAAATAATGCTGAGAATAAAGAAACCACGTAAGGCACTACCTCATGCTATAAAATACAGTACAACCCTTTATTAGACAGTAGTAATTCCATGAAAATATTTTATAAGACATCTGGCTCAGTTTAAAACCTCTTTTGAAAACATATCTTTCTTTCATTATTTACAGTTATATACATAAATACGACATCAAGTAGTGCAAGTCCGCACACAATTCAGCCCCTCGGGCACAACACTCCTTCAGCAATTACACCAGGGTATCTGGTCAACAAGGCAAGCAATACATGTATGCCAATAATATATGAGTACTAAATGTCATACCACGTAGTACAAACAGCAACCAATGCATGAATGCAACGCAATGTACATGACACTGCGGCGTACAGCCCGATCCGTTTGGGCGCCCGGCGCTCAGTGTGGGAGTTCAGACTCCGGAGGGGCTCCTACAGCCCAAACGCAATATCAATATCACTCCCGCTGCGGCGTGCAGCCCGATCCATGCATAGTCATGAATGAAAATAGGCCTCTTGGGCATTAATCACATAGCAGTTCTCAGCTAAAATACCAGTAAGATATCAATTAAGTTTTCAAATCTTAAAAAGATGGCTGAGTTTGCAAAATAGTATTTTTTTTAAACCCTGGAGTGAGATAGAAATGTGCACAGTAATGCAAAAATAGTGATTTTAATCCCCGAAGGATTCAAATATTCGGCACGAAGCCCAAAACATGACAATCAGTCCAAATCATGATAATTAATACCTTTAACAGGATATCAATTCAACCCCAAGTAATTTAGTAGTATTTTTATTAAGCGGGACGGACCAAGTCACAATCCCCAATGGTGCTCTACCCCACGCCCGTTATCCGACATGCAAGTCACCTCTATATAGCACTATGACGTGTAAGTCTGGGGTTTCAAACCCTCAGGACATCATTTACAAGTATTACCCACCTCGAACCGGCGAAAACTCTAACCCGCGACACCTTTGCTCCTCAAACCGGCCTCCACACGCGTCCAATCTATCCAAAATCATAAGGAATACATCATAATATGCTAATGGGACATAACCCAAATGAAAGAACTCGAAAAATACGAAATTGACAAAACCCGAGCCCCGGGCCCACATCTCGAAAAATTTCGAAATTCATATTTCCGGAATCCTCGTCTCGCGACGAGTCCGTACATACCAAGAACTCCCAAATCGAACCACAAATGGCCCCTCAAATCCCAAATTTAAAGCTTTTGCTCCAAGCCCTAATTTCTTATCATTTTGCTATGTTTTCATGAATTTCAAGCATGATTCTTCAATAAAAGCATGTATTTAACTCATAAAACTTACCTCTAACGATTCCCAGTCGAAACCCCTTCAATTCCCGTCCAAAAGCTCTCAAGAATGACCAAAAATGGTGGAAAAATGGATTGTTTTCGCGACTGAAATATTTTTAACATTCTGTCCGGGTACTGTAGCTAACACTATGCGATCGCATAGAACAAAATTCCCGGGCACTGTAGCTAACTCTATGCGATTGCATAGAACAAAATCCTGGTACTGTAGCTAACACTATGCGATCGCATAGAACAAAAATTTCGGCTCCAAATTTAACCCTATGCAATCGCATAAGCCTCCTGCGATCGCATAGAACAAATTTCCAGGGTCTCAAATTACTCTATGCGATCGCAACACTCCCTATGCGATTGCATAGCACAACCAAACAGGCCCCATAATTCCTTCTATGCGATCGCATGAAACCCTATGCGATCGCATAGAACAAAAGTTCTCTGTAATTTTTCTGCTGCATTTTTCAACTCAAAAATTCCCGTTAACCATCCGAAATCACCCCGAGGCCCCCAGGACCTCGACCAAAAGCACCAACACATTCTATAACCTTATTCGAACTTGTTACAATCATCAAAATACGTCAAACAATGCTAAAACCATTAAAACACATCGGATTCAAGCCTAAATTTATCAACTTCTTCCAAAACTCGCATTCGATCCAAAACCCAACCAAACGACGTCCGAATGACTTGAAAATTTGCAGACAAGTCCAAAATCACCTAAAGAAACTACTGCAACTCTTGGAAATTCATTCCGACTCCCGGATCAAAATATCACCTATCAACCGAAATTCGCCAAAAATTCTAACTTCGCCAAAATAGGCTAACTTCTTCACCAGACCTCCAAACTTACTTCCGATTGCACTCCTAAGCCTTAAATCATCACCCGGAGCTAACTGAATCATCGAAATTCAATTCCGAGCCCTCTAACTCACAAGTCAACATCTAGTTGACTTTTCCAATTTAAGTCTTCTTAAAAGAGACTACGTGTCTCATTTATTAATAAAAATTACTCCAATTAAATTCTAACGCCCCCAGTACCGATAATGAAATATAAAGCAATACAATAAGGGGAAAACGGGGCAGTAACTCACAAGACGACGGGTCGGGTCGTCACACTCGTCACCTAGTGCGTACGAAGCATCCACACAAGTAATACATGACAAGATACACCTAAGAGGTTGAGTTTCCTCTTACGAGGTTAGGCAAGGGACTTACCTTGTTCGCAAGCTTACTTTCGGTCCACAAATCTGCTCTAAATCCTCAACTCGATGCCAAACAACCCGAAACTAGCCAAATATAATATAATCAATAAATACGTGCTCAAAAGTTCATAATCTAACTATTAGAGTGATATCCAACCCAAATTGGAAGATTCGTAAAATTTATCCCCGGGCCCATGTGCCCGAATTCCAAAATTTATTTGAAGATAATTTATATCCATAATCTCAATAACTCAAATATATAATTTTCACCCATTCCATAATCATTTTTGTGGTTAAATCTTATTTTTATTAAAATCTAGGTTTTTCAACTAAAACCATAATTTCTACAATTTTAGAAGTTAATATCTTCCCATAATCTATGTATTAAACTCACATTGGATAGAAATTACTTACCTCCAATAGCTAGGTGAAAACCCCTCTTCAAAGAGCTCAAAAAATCTCCCGAGATATGAAAGAAATGAGCCAAAATAGCCTAAGTCCTGACTTAAATGCACACTTCTGCCTCCCAGTGGTTTCGCTTCTGCGGAGAATTGGCTGCTTCTGGGGCTCCGCATCTGCGGAAAAAGCATCGCATATGAGGACCTCCCCAGCTATCCTCCTTCCGCTTATACGGTGCTCTAATCACATCTACGGGCTCGCAGATGCGTTTGAGACCTTGCACCTGCACCACTGCCCCTCCATCTCATGGACGCTTCTGTGGACCACTGATCGCTTCTGCCGTCGCGCACCTGCGCCCCCATGTCTTCACCTGTGGACTCAGCCCATGGAGCCCAGATTCGCACCTACGGCTGCCCAGCCACTTTATGGTGTCGTACATATGGCCAATTCTTCGCAGGTGCAAACGCACTAGAAGCCTTGCTGCTTCAGAATTCTTCCAAGTCCAAACAAGTTCCGCGCATTGTCCGAATGGCATCCGAGGCCCCTGAGGCCTCGTCCAAAAATACCAATAAGTTTAAAATCATAAGACGGACTCACTCAAACCCTTGGAACACGTGAAACAATATCAAAACTGAGGATTACACTCCAAATAATATCAAATCAATTTATGAACTTCATGTTCTTCCAACTCACTTCGAATGCACCGAATCATACTTAAACTACTCGGAATGATATCAAATTTTTCGTAAAAGTCTTAAATTACCATATGAAGCTATTCTCAGTCTCGAAATCCCAAATGGACCTCGATAACATTAAAACCAACTTCAAACCAAATTTAAAGAACTTTTAAACCTTCAATGCACCAACTTTCAACTTTATGTGCCAAAACGCTCCCGGGTCATCTATAACCCGATTTGAACATATGCCAAATTCCAAAATAATCATACTAACCTATTGGGACCGTCAAATCCCGGTTCCGAGGTAGTTTACTACAAATATTGACCCAAGTCAAACTTAACCCATTTAAGCCAATAATAAGGAACTAAGTGTTCCAATTTCAACCCGAACCCTTCCAAATCCAAACTAACCATCCCTGCAAGTCATAAAACAGTAAAATCACATACGAGGAGTCTTATTTAGGGGAACAAGTTCTAGAAAGAAAAATGACCGGTCGGTTCATTGCAAGGTGTCACTAAGTAAATGAGTATCAATACAAATACAAAGACCGATACACTAAGGAAAACACGAACTGAATAAGTAAAACTGAGGGATAGGGGAGCATTGTCAAGGTCTATGGACATCGGGGCAGCTAGCTTGATAATCTTCGGACGGCTGAAACTCTAAGATCAACAACATTCGTTCCTGGAAACACATGGATCTGCATATGAAGTGAAAGGTATAGCGTGAGTACAACCAACTCAATAAGTAACAACTATAACTATTGGGCTGAAAGCAGTGACGGGCTTCACATGTGTAGTTAACTTAAAAAAATATAGCACTTAAAGGTAGGCATGTTTCCAAATTTAATAGTTAAAGCTCAAATAGGTAAGATATGTCAGGTTCAATTGAAACAAGATATGGTATATCTCGTTGTCTACATGTTAGTTATGTATGCCAATTGATGTATAAGAACGATGATGAAATCATATGCATGCTCTCATAGTATCAATCACCCGGTCATCCCATTCACTCCATCCTCACAGTCAATCATCTCTCACAATCACTCTATCCTCACAGTCACTCAATCCTCTTAATCGCTCGACACTCGCACTCGCACTCGGTATGTACTTGTGCTCACTGTGGGCGTGCAAACTCCGGAGGGACAAATCCGGCCCAAGCGCTATAATAAGCCAATCATGGCATGAATCAATAAAACATGTTGTGGCATGCAGACCGATCCCAATAATATCCTCACAATCAGGCCCTCGTCCTCACTTAGTCATCAATCTCTCCAGTCTCTCGGGCTCACACAAATTATGATAATCAGTCCAAATAATGAGGATATGATGTATCAATAAATAGAAATAGAGAATGAGATATGATATGCAAATAATAGCTATGACTGAGTACATAATTGTAATTTATGCAAATAATTTAACATGCAACACGACCTCCATGGGTCCCAACAGTACCAGTATGTAGCCTAAGCATGATTTATAACATGACTTGTAGCTCTATTTCTGTAACACATGGAGAATATATGGTTAAGGACAAGATTATTCAACTATACAGTTCCATGGAATTGACCAAGTCACAATTCTTATGGTGCACGCCCACACGCCCATCACCTAGTATATGCGTCACCTCAACACCAATTACATAGCATGTAACTCGGGGTTACCAAGTTTAGAAGTGTTACTTACCTCAAGCCGTACAAAACTTTGATCCAACAATCCCTTTCCTCGCATATCAGCCTCCAAATGTTCCGAATATAGCCACAAACAATTCGATACAATCAACACGAGCTAAAGGAATCAATTCCATATGAAAATGCTAAGTTCTTAATCAAAAGTTTAAAAGTTAACCCGGGGTCCACGTCTCGGAATCCAATAAAAGTCATAAATCATAACACCAATTCAACCACGAGTCCAACCATACCAAAATTACTCAAATCGGATACCAAAATCTCACTCAAATCCCCAAAATTTGGCCTAAGGAGTTTTCTCCATTTCCCCCCAATTTTTTAACCTAAATCATTAATTAAATGGTGAAATCAAAGAATAAATCATAGAATTTAACCAAAACTAAGTAGAATCACTTACCCCAATCACTCCTTTGAAAATCTCTCCAAGACTCGCCTCCAATCGAGCTCCCAAAATCAAATTTGTGATATAAACTCAAATGCTCATTTTTGAAATATTTAAGTTTGCCCAGATGTCCTTAATCGCGATCGCGGAAAATACTTCGCGATCGTGAAGCAAAAATTATGCTTCCCACAAGATAACCATATGTTAATGCGACAATCCCTACGCGAATGCGAAGCACTGACCCTCAGACCTACGCGATCGCGTCCCTTTTCATGCGATCTCGAAGACCAGACGCGCGAACTCAGCTCTGCCTCAATTCCTCTTTGCAAATGCGGCCTAGCCCACGCGTTTGCGAATCACTGTTGACCAACCTATGTTATCGCATGATCCATCTCATGAACATGTAGAGTAAAATTTTCTAGCTATATAAACAAGACTTATCCACGTGATCGCATAAAAGGATTCCAGACCTATATACCAGAAAAAATTCTGCAATCTCACAAGTCCAAAATTTGATCCGTTAACCATCGGAAATCTACACGAGGCCCCTTACGACCTCAACCACACATACCAACAAGTACTAAAACATGATACGAACTTAGTCGAGGCCTAAAATCACATCAAACAACATCAAAAATAGGAATCGCACCCCAATCCAAGCCTAATGGACTTATGAACTTTTAACTTCTACATTTGATGCCAAAACCTATCAAATGAAGTCCGATTGACCTCAAATTTTGCACATAAGTCATAAATGACATAACAACCCTGTTAAAATTTCTGGAACCAAAATCCAAGACCGATAACCACAAAGTCAACTCTCGATCAAACTTCTAAATTTCTAAAACTTCTAATTTTCCAACTTTCATCGTTTCAAGCTAAATATACTACGGACTTCTAAATAAATATCTGGACACACTCCTAAATCCAAAATCACCAGATGGAGCAATTGGAATCATAAAACCTCTATTTCTGGACAGTTTACATGTAAGTCAACATCCTGTCAACCTTTTCAACTTAAGCTTCTAATCTTGAGACTAAGTGTTTCAACTCATTCAGAAACATTCCCGGAACCAAACCAACTACCCCGGCAAATCACATAACAATAACTGAGCATAGGAAAAGCAGTAAATGGGGGAACATGGCTAAAGTACTCAAAATGACCGGCTCATTCTCCCCCTCTTAAACAAATATTTTTCCTCGAACGGGTTTAGAATTATACCCGAAGTCTCAAATAGGTGTGGATATCTTCTCCGCATCTTCCACTCCGTCTCCCAGGTAGCCTCCCTGACTGGTTGGCCTCTCCACTATACTTTTATTGAAGCTATGTTCTTTGACCTCAACTTTCGAACCTGCCGATCAATAATGGCCACCAGCTCCACATCATAAGACAAATCACCATCCAACAGAACTGTACTGAAGTCCAAAACATGAGACGAATCACCAACATACTTTTGAAGCATGGAAACATGAAACACTGGATGAGCACTCGATAGTCTAGGCGACATTACAATCCTGTAAGCCACCTCTCCAACCCTCTCAAGTACCTCCAAAGGCCCAATATACCAAGGGCTCAACTTGCTCCTTTTTCTAAACCTCATAATGCCCTTTATAGGCAAAGCTCTGAGTAGTACCATTTCTCCCACCATCTAAGCAACATCACAAACTTTTCAATCGATGTACCTCTTTTGTCTAGACTGCGCCATGCAAAGTCGATCCTGAATTAATTTAACCTTGTCCAAAGCATCCTGAACCAAGTCAATATTACCCAGCTCAAACCAACCTACAAAAAAATGACACCATCTTCCATACAAAGCCGCATATGGAACTATCTGAATGCTCGATTGGTAGCTGTTAGTGTAGACAAACTCTGCAAGCGGCAGAAACTGATCCCAAGAACCCCCAAAATCTATGACACAAGCACATAGCATATCCTCCAATATCTGAATATTGCGCTTGGACTGTCTGTCCATTTGAGGGTGTAATGATGTTCTCAACTTAACCTGGGAGACCAACTCTCGCTACACTGCTCTCCAAAATTGCGTGCCTCGATCTGAAATGATGGACATCAGCATACTGTGAAGTAGAATAATCTCGCGGATGTAGATCTCATCTAACCACTCCGAAGAATAAGTAGTCCCAACAGGAATGAAGTGCGCGGACTTGGTCAATCGATCCAAAATCACCCAAATAGCATCAAACTTCCTCGAAGTACATGGGAACCCAATTATGAAGTCCATGGTGATATGCTCCCATTTCCACTCCGAAATCTCAAGCCTCTGAAATAGCCCATACACATTCTTCACACAAATTCGACCCTGTATCCGCAACACCCCATCATCCCCAATAGTCACCTCCCTAGCTTTACCGTGTTGAACGTGTCCTTAAGAACAAGCAAATAGGATTCATCATACTGACGCTCTCTAATGAGATAATATAAGGAAGATCGAGAAACCACACATGCTAGAACCCGATTAGGCTCCAAAATATCTAACCTCATGAACTGATTGGCCAAGTCATGAACATCTAAGGCAAGTGGTCTCTCACCAACAGGAATAAATGCAAGGCTACCCATACTCACCGCCTTTCTACTCAAGGCATCGACCACCACATTGGCTTTCCCAGGATGATATAGAATGGTAATATCATAGTCATTTAGCAGCTCCAACCATATCTGCTACCTCAAATTTAGATCATTTTGTTGGAACAAGTGCTGGAGACTCTGATGATCCGTAAATACCTTACAAGATACATCATAGACATAATGCCTCAAAATCTTTAATGCATGACGATGGCTGCCAACTCTAAATCATGAACATGGTAGTTCTTCTCATGGGCTTCAACTGGTGTGAAGCATAAGCAATTACACTACCCTACTAAATTAAGACACACCCAATACCAATCCGAGAAGTATCAAAATACACTATATAAGATCTTGACACAAAAGGCAAAACTAGACTGGAGCTGAGGTCAAGGCGATCATGAGCTTCTGAAAGCTCTCTTCACACTCATCCAACCACCTGAATGGAATACCCTTCTGGTTTAATTTAGGCATAGGCGCTACAATGGACAAGAAACCCTCCACAAAGCAATGATAATATCCGGCCAAGCCGAGAAAACTTCGAATCTAAGTAGCTGAAGATAGTCTGGGCTAACTCTGAATCACCTCTATTTTCTTTAGGTCTACCTTGAGCCCCTCACTGGACACCACGTTCCCTAAGAATGCTACTGAATTGAGCCAAAACTCACACTTGGAGAACTTGGTATAAAGCTTCTCCTCCCTCAACCTCTATAGTACAGTCCTCAAATACTAAGCATGCTCATCCTAGCTGTGGGAGTATACAAGGATACCGTCAATAAATACTATGACAAACGAATCAAAAATGGTAGAACACTGTTCATTAGATGCATAAATGCTGCTATGGTAGGATTGCCCCTAGAAGAAACACTGCTGAAACCACCCAAACTATGAGACCTTTTGGCGTCCCCCTCCTTATGCTCTTGATTGCGGACAAACTCTAGCCGCCGAGCAATATCAACTACCTTGTTAAACTTCGCACTTGATGCACTTTCCCGAGTCATAAATAAACGTAACTGATAGTTGAGACCATTAATGAACCTTCTAATCCTCTCCCTCTCTATGGGAACCAACTAGATCGTATTACGAGCAAACTCTGAAAATTTTATCTCATACTAGGTCACAGACATGCCCCCTTATGCAACTGCTCGAACTGCCTACGTAGCTTTTCCTTGTGGGTTTGTGGCAGAAACTTCTCCAAGAAGAAAATAGAGAACTCATTCTATAAAATTGGTGTTGTACCGACTGGCTTGCACCTCTAATAGGCCTCCCACCATCAGAAGCCAACCCTCGATAGCTGAAAAGTAGTAAATAAGACCCCACTAGTCTCCAGAATACCCGTCGTACGAAGAATCCACTTGAATCTCTCCAAGAAATCCTAGGCATACTATGACTTAGCCCCACTGAATGATGGACACCTAAGCCTCCTAAATCTCTCAAGCCTCTTCTACTCCTCATCAGTCATAATAGGACCTGCTTGGGCCTAAGCAACTACAACAGGATGGGCTGGTAATACCACCAATGTTTGAACTCCCTACATCACCTGCTCTGGAGTGCCGGTAGTAGGAGTCTGAGTACCTCTCCCTACTTGAGAAGTGGCTGGAGCGGTCTGAACAGAAATCGCCTGAGCAAGGGTAGTGCAAACAGTCAATATCTGGGCCAGAGCCTCCTGAAGGCCTGGAATCACAATGGGCACAACTGGTGTCTGAGCTGGCCCCACTGGCTTAACCGCATCTGGAACTTGCTACTGAGCAGGGGCAACTGGTGGATCTGCAGGTGCTGCTTTAGCTATTGTACGAGCTGTACCTCGGACCCTACCGTGACCCCTATTGCGGCTCCAACCTCTCATATCCCTAGCCGGTGGTACTGGTGGTTGTCCGTCTGGTCAGGTAGCACGTGTTCTCACTATTTGTGAGAGAATAAAATAACAGAAGTTTACTTTTCGAAATCAACAAATTCGCATGACAAGAATACAAGAATGTGAAGTTTTCCTAAGGTTTCGGCAGCTTCGCGAAGATAAGTACAGGCGTCTCAACACCGATATGCAAAACTCTCCTAAACTTGCTCATGAATCGAGAGACCTATGTAACCTAGGCTCAGATACCAACTTGTCATGACCCAAAACTAAACCTGTCGTGATGGCGCCTATCATGATACTAGGAAAGTCAACATCTCATACATACCACCCAGTTTAAATTTAAAATGTACAAAAACATATTAAAATAAGTAAAAATCTCATAAAAATCTAAAAAGTTGTCACGACCCAAACCCCGGTCGTGATGGCGCCCAACGCATTGCTAGGAAAGCCCGACCATTACCCGTTAACCAATCCAATTATTATTTCAAAGTATTCCAATTTAGGTAAAATATCCTAATGTCATAATAATAATAAGAGTGCGGAAATCAAAACAACTGAAATAACAGCCCAACAGATCCGGTGTCACAAGTCTGAGCCTCTAAACAACTGAATAAATCCTATACAACCAAGTCTAGAGCAGAAATACAAGAGATAACGGGAAGGAGATATCGGGTCCTGCGGACGCCGACAGCTACCTCGATAACTCCGCAGTAAGCTGAAGCAGTAGCAACGTATATATCAACTGCCCTCCTGGATCCCTATATCTGCACACAAGGTGCAGGGAGTAGAGTGAGTACTCCAACTCAGTGAGCAATAGCAATAAATAATAACTGGAAGTAAGAAAACCTGTAAGAACACTAAACAGTTCTAAAAGTAACAGTACAGGTAAGAACATCTCTAAGGAGGAAAATCCAGTATCAGTCTACTACTGTCCCACAATTATCCAACACTGCTGCGGCGCGCAACCCGATCCTTACTAATACTGCGGCGGCGTGCAGCCCGATCCAATATAATATATATAGTGCTGCGGCGTGCAGCCCGATCCAATATAATAGATATAATGTTGCGGCGTGCAGCCCGGTCCAATATAATAGTAACTGCGCTCACTGGGAGTGTGTGCAGACTCCGGAGGGGCTCCTTCAGCCCAAGCACTATAATACCGCGGCGTGCAGTCCGATCCATATATAATATAATACTGCGGCGTGCAGTCTGATCCATATATATTACACTACTGCAGCGTGCAGTCCGATCCATATATAATATACTACTGCGACGTGCAGTCCGATCCATATATATATATATCATATATATAATACTGCGGCGTGCAGTCCTATCCAATACATGTATATGTATATACTGCTGCGGCGTGTAGCCCGATCCGGTATATGTCAAATACCTCACTATGGGTCCTCGACCCCTCTTAGTCAATATAGACTTGGCCCCTCGGGCCCACTCACCTAGAACAGGGTATTCAATCCTAGGTATTCTCATTTAGAGTGCAATTTGCTAATACCGATTCATATTATGTTTTATAGTTAAGAGTACGACTGAGAGTATGTGTTCAACAATTATAGCGGTCATTTAGCTCCACAGGCTTCCCTAAGGTTCTACAGATCGGCACAAGGCCCCAAACATGGCAACTAGCCCAAATATACGGATATAAGCTCAGTTTCAGTCATTAAGTACAGTAAACCATCAATTAGGATGGACTAAGTCCGAATCCCCAGTCACAATATCACCACGCTCATCACACGACGCGTGTTTCATCTCAACATAGCACCGTATAGTGCAAATACGGGGTTTCAAACCCTCAGTATATCATTCATGACTACCACTCACCTCGAACTGGCCACAATCCTAGCTCGCCTTGCGCTTCCCTCGCAAATCGACCTCCTCGAGTGCCAAATCTGATCAAAACCAATAAGAATACATCAAAATAGGCTAATGGAACATAACCTAATCGAAATGACTCGAAAAACACCCAAAAACACGAAGTTGCCAAAACCCGAGCCCCGGGCCCACTTCTCAAAAAATTATGAAATTCACATTTTCGGAATCCTCGTCTCGCCACGAGTCCGTACATATAAAAATTTTCAAAATCGGAGTTCAAATGAGCCACCAAATCCCAATTTTACATAGCAAAAATCCAAGCCCCAACTTCCTCAATTTATGCCCAAATTCAGAGAATTAATGGAAGATTCTTTGATAAAATGACGTATTAAGACCACGAGACTC
>MU755484.1:67087-86675 GCA_026770625.1 Nicotiana glauca
AAAATTCCAACTTCGCCAATTCAAGCCTATTTCTACACCGGACCTCCAAATTCGATTCCGATCGCTCTCCTAAGTCACAAATCCACCCTCAAAGCTAACCGAACTATCAAAATTCGATTTCGAGCCCTCTAACTCACAAGTCAACATCCGGTTGACTTTTCCAAACTATTCCTTCATCAAAGAGACTAGTTATCCCATTTCCTATCAAACTCGATTCGAATTGACTCAAATTCACCAAATACATATATAGAAACATGAACAAGCATATAACGGGAAAACAGGGCGGTAACTCACGTGACGACGGACCGGTTCACACAAAAGCATCATAACTTAATACAGAAGTTCTCTAAAACCAGGGTGTCGCTGGGTACATGAGCATCTATACAAATACAAAGACTGATATACTATCTAAGGAAAATATAAACTAAATAAGTAAAACAGAGGGATAAGGGAGGATTAAGGAGAGTCAAGGTCTGCAGATGCCAAGGCATCTACCTTGATAATCTCCAAATGGCTAGAAACTCTGAGATCAACAACCTTCATGCCCGAAAACACCTGGATCTCC
Source organism: Nicotiana glauca (assembly GCA_026770625.1). Taxonomy (NCBI): domain Eukaryota; kingdom Viridiplantae; phylum Streptophyta; class Magnoliopsida; order Solanales; family Solanaceae; genus Nicotiana; species Nicotiana glauca. Next base: position 67,653 of record MU755484.1, read on the forward strand.
ACACGAAGTCCAGGGTGCAGCGTGAGTACAACCAACTCAGTAAGTAACAAGTCTAACTATTTGTCTAAAAACAGTGACAAGCTTCACAATTACATTTAAATTACACAAAATACAACACAAAAAGGTAGGCATGCTTCCAAATTTAACAGTTAAATCTCAAACAAGTAAGATATGTCAAGTTCAATTGAAATAAGATATGGTATATCTCGCTGTCTGCATGTTAGTTATGTATGCCAACTGAAGTATAAGAACAATGATGAAATCATATGCATGCTCTTAGAGTATCAATCACTCGGTCCTCCCATTCACTCTATCCTCACAGTCACTCATCCCTCACAATCACTCTATCGTCACAGTCACTCAATCCTCCTAATCGCTTGGCACTCGCACTCAGTATGTACTTGTGCTCAATGTGGGTGTGGAAACTCTGGAGGGGAAAATCCAGCCCAAGTTCTATAATAATCCAATCATGGAATGAATCAATAAAACATACTGCGACGTGCAGCCCAATTCCAATAATATCCTCACAACCAGGCCCTCAGCCTCACTTGGTCATCAATCTCTCCAGTCTCTCGGGCTCACACGAATCATGATAATCGGCCCAAACAATGAGGATATATGTATCAATAAATAACAATAAAGATTGAGATATGATATACAAATAATAGCAATGACTGAGTACATAATTGTTAATTTAAGTAAATAATTCAATATGCAACACAACCTCTATGGGTCCCAACAGTACCAGTATGTAGCCTAAGCATGATTTCTAATAGACTTGCATCTCAATTTCTCTAACACATGGAGAATATATTGTTAACGACAAAATTATTCAACTATATAGTTCCATGGAATTGACCAAGTCACAATTCTTACTGTGCATGCCCACATGCCGATCACCTAGCATATGCGTCACCTCAATACCAATTACATAACACGTAACTCGGGGTTTCATACCCTTCGAACCAAGTTTAGAAGTGTTACTTATCTCAAGCGGTACAAAACTCTGCTCCAACAAGCCTTTGCCTCGTGAATCGGCCTCCAAATATCTCGTATCTAGCCACAAACAATTCGATAAAATAAATACGAGCTAAAGGAATCAATTGCATATGAAAATGCTAAGTTCTTAATCAAGAGTCAAAAAGTCAACTCAAAAGTCAACCCCGGGGCCCATATCTTGGAATTCGATGAAAGTTACAAAGTTGGAACACCCATTCAACCACAAGTCCAATCATACCAAAGTTACTAAAATATAATACCAAAATCTCACTCAAATCCCCAAAATTCGGCTTAAGAAATTTTCTCCATTTCCCCCAATTTTCAACCCAAATCATTAATTAAATGGTGAAATCAAAGATAAAATCATGAAATTTAAATGAAACTAAGTAAGAATCACTTACCCCAATCACTCCTTAAAAATCTCTCCAAATTGCCTCCAACCGAGCTCCCAAAATCATATTTTTGATATATTTAAGTCTGCCGAGATGTCCTTAACCGCGATCGCGTAATATGCTTCGCGATCGCGAAGCACAACTTATATTGCCCATAAGATAACCCTACGCGAACACGACAATCCCCAAGTGAATGCGAAGCACTGCCCCCTATAGGACTACGATATTGCATCCCTCTTCACACGATCGCGAAGAACAAATGCGCGAACTCGGCTCTGCCTCAATTCCTCTTCGCGAACGCGGACTAGCACATGCATTCGTGATTCATTGCTTGACCAATCTATGTGATCGTAGGCTCCATATCGTGAACACGTAGGGTAAAACTTTCCAGTTGCACAAACAAGCCTTCGCAATCGCAGATCTATCCACGCAATCACATAGAAAGGAACAAGACTTGTACACCAGAAAAACTTGAGCAATCTCCCAAGTCCAAAATTTGATTCGTTAACCATCCGAAATCCACTTGAGGCCTACAAGACCTCAACCAAACATACCAACAAGTCCTAAAATACAATACGAACTTAGTCACTGCCTCAAATCACATCAAACAGTATTTAATAACGAATCGCACCCTAATTCAAGCCTAATAAACTTATGAACTTCTAACTTCTACATTTGATGCCAAAACCTGTCAAATCAAGTCCAATTTACCTCAAATTTTGCACACAAGTCATAAATGACATAACGAACCTATTAAATTTCCAGAACCAAAATCCAGTCTGATAACCCCAAAGTGAACTCTTGGTCAAACTTCTAAATTTCTAAAACTTCTAATTTTCTAACTTTTGTTGTTTCAAGCCAAATTCAACTATGGACTTCCAAATAAATATCCGGAAACACTCTTAAGTCCAAAATCACCATACAGAGCTGTTGGAATCATCAGAACTCTATTTTGGGGTCATTTACACATAAGTCAACATCTGATCAACCTTTTCAACTTAAGCTTCCAACCTTGAGACTAAGTGTCTCAATTAATTTCGAAACATTCCCAGAACCAAACAAAATACCCTGACAAGTCTTAAAAATAATTGAGCATAGGAAAAGTAGTAAATGAGGGAATGGGGCTAAAAGACTCAAAATGACGGATTGGCTCGTTACAGGAATGATATTTTCGGTCAGCTTAGCTTATTCCTGCACTCTTCATTGAATAATATTGGCTGAATTTCCTAGGTCCACAAAAACACATTTGATTTTAAAATCAAATATTAAGAGAGATTACTAGTGCATTATTGTGCTGTAGTAAGAGTCCATCTGCATCTTCCTCCGTAAAGGTGATGTCGTCCTCGACGACTTTCCGCAGTCTCTTGCTATGGGTCACCGATGACTTTATCCTTTTTGTTGTCGAGAAAGATACACCATTAAACTCGTTCCCTCCAAAAATCATGTTGATCATTAGGCGAGGGGGATCTTCTCTTATTTTTTAGGGTTCTGCGTTATCTCGGTTGCGACCATAGTTATTCTTAGCCCGGTTGCTTAAGAATTATCTGAGATGGCCATTTTAAGCAGTGCAGACACCTCCTCGTGCAAATAATGACTTCCCCTATACAATTATCATTAGTGCCGTGATACCCACACCATAGATTGGCATCCTTATGACTTGGATCAGATCTCATCAGCCTTGGAAATCGAGCTTCTTTAATGTTTATCATTACCGAAACCAGTTCCACTATGCTAACATTGAAATTGTACTCAGACAACCTGGGGGTAAGTAGAGTCTCGAGAGCCCCATACTTTTTTGTGTTGAAGCGATCTATTGTCCTGGCGGCAATCAGCCCTTCTATAAATAGCGAATCTATTCATCGATCAGAAACCTCTTCCACGTCCTTAAGCTCTCTCACAAGGCAAAAACCAACCTTTGGAGGACCATCAGTTTGCATCAAAATCACCCTTCAACTTTCCTTATTTTTCTCACGATCCCGACCCTTGGTTGATGTTGGGAAATCGAGCTGGTCATCCATAATTCTTATCTTTGACTCGTAACGGTTATGAACATCTGCCCACGTTGTTGCTTGGAACTCAACTAGTAGCAGCATCCTCTCTTTCTAAAATTTGGTCACAAACTCCCCTAGCAATTCAAACTCTCCTTGTGCAATTATGAATATGTGGGCCTTTTAGGCATGTACCTTCCGTGATAAAAGAATCCACGAGAAACTCGAAGGAATCTATTGAGTGGTTAGGCAAAAGTGAATATCACATTAGGGCCCCTTTTGTGAGGGTCTCCCCAAACTTTTTTAACGAGACTGATTCAATATTGTGCGGAGCTAAGTCCTTTCCTTTCACTGTTTGTTGTATAGGTGGTGATGTGCTCCTGAGGATCTGAAGTCCCATCATATTTTGGCATGTCTGGCACTTTGAACCACTTCAGGATCTATTCCAGTGTCGCTCTTGGTTTGAACGACAAGTGGGCATATTTCTTTGAGTCTAATCCTTTCAACACCGGTGGTATGCATGGGATTTGATCCATTTGGGCATTTATTTCCCTTATAAACCGCATGAGCTTGATTTTAAAGGGATCATTATCATTGTTGTTACCAGATCTGCCACCTTTCCCCCAGCCCTATCAAAGTCGACCTCATGCCTCAGGGTGTTGTTATCAACCCTTTGTGCTATTTGGTTTGCGGGAGCACCGGGAGGAACTATGAGCCCGTTTGGATTGACTTAAAAAAAGTAGCTTTTAAGCACAAGTGCTTAAAAGCACTTTTTAAGTGCTGGAGCTGGTTTTATAAATAAGCAGTTATGTGTTTGGATAAAAGTGTTGGAGCTGGAAAAAAGCTGTTGAAATATTTGGTAAACAAGTGCTGATAAGCATTTTATCTATTAAAATGACTGAAATATCCTTAAATCTGTTAACACTATAAACAAACTTATTACTATAATATTTTATTTTAAACTTATTAATATAAATACGAAATAATTAATATTTAAACTGATCACCTAAGATAATTTTTATAAATATAATTGTTGAACTCCTATTTTTCACTTCTTTCAACAATGTAATTTTTTTATTTATTTCATGAAATTCCAAGCTTATTCGGAAACGTATGAATTGTATGAATATTGATATAAGAAAATAGTATGAAACGAAAAGAAAACAGTTGGGAAATACTTTAGATAATCCCCTCTGAATGAGTGGCGTTGGACAAAAAAAATTAAAGTAAAAACTCAAAATGTGAATCAAATCAAGTGTTACTGTCACGACCCCAATCTCGGTCATGATGGCGCCCAACACAAATGCTAGGAAAGCCCGACCATATAACACTCACAACTCAACCACACAACCCATTTTCGATTTATAGCATTAAATTATCAAATAATATAGTTCTAACCAGTGATAATAACAGAAGTAATATGGAAATCATAACAACTGCCAATAAAACTCCCAAAGACCTTGGGTCATGAGTATAGAGCATCTAAGATGACAAAATAATAAATCATCAGTAATACTGATGTTCACAAATGCAGAAATAATAAAGGGATAGGGGAGGAGTCGGGTCCTGTGAACGTCAGGCAGCTACCTCGACAACTCCTGAGAAGCTCTGAAGAAGCAAATAGCTCAACTAGGCTCTCGAGACACCTGAATCTTCACACATGGTGCAGGGAGTAAAGTGAGTACTTCCAACTCAGTTGTAATAGACATATATAATGACTGAAAGTATGAAATCCCGAAAATACCACAATGTAAAGCTAACACTAACAATTTAGCATAGTTAACGGTGAAATGGCAACAAGACAGAAACAACTAGATCAGATAAACATCAGAACATGAATGCAATGCAATGCACATGACCGCTGCGGCGTACATCCCGATCCATTTGAGTACCCGCGCCCACTGTGGGGGTTCAGACTCCGGAGGGGCTCCTACAGCCCAAGCGCAATATCATCTTAGCACTCGCTGCGGCGTGCAGCCTGATCCACACTCAGTCCAGATATATGCATATAAGCCACACAGGCATAGTCAAGTTATCATTTCCAGTTCCAATTATTAGGAATTATAGATTAAGTATTTAAAACTTTAGAAATTTATTAATCATTTCGAGACAGTGCTTAACTCAGGACTGATATCATGAAAACATGCTAAGCATCATGGAAACAGTGATAATAATCCCTAAGGGATCCAAATAATCGGCACACAGCCCAAATATACTCATAACAATCCAAGTAGGATGTTTACTAATAACTCTATAGTCCAAAGCACAGCTCAGACACTACTTGGGGCGGAATAACCCACAAACCCCAATCACAAACGACCCCGCACTCGTCATGGAGTGTGTGTCTCGCCTCAATATAGCGTCACAATGTGATAAACCGGGGTTTCAAACCCTCAGGTCATCATTTACATCTATTACTCACCTCAAGCAGGCCACAAGACTAGTCTGCTATGCCTTTTCCTCTCGAATCCGCCTCCTCGCGCGTCGAATCTGGTCAAAACCACAACAGATACAGTACAATAGGCTAAAGAAACATATCCCAATCGAAAAGACTCGAAAAAACACCAAAAGTTACGAAGTTGGCAAAACCCGAGCCCTGGGCCGACTTCTCGAAAAATTACAAAATTTACATCTCCAGATTTCTCGTCTCGCCACGAGTCTATACATATCAAATTTACTAAAATCGGAGTTCAATTTCCCTTTCAAAACCCAATTTTAAACTTCCTTAAGTTCCAAGCCCTAACCTCCATTTTTACCCTCTAATTCCTTGAATTTCAGTGATTACTCCATGTTTTTACACCATAATAACATATTCCGAGTCTAATAATTCATAACTGACGAAACCCCTTCGAATTCTCTTCAAAATCGCCCAAGAATCGCCTAAGTCCGAAATCCAAAATGTTTTCTTCTCTTTCAAAAATTGTGAACCACTGTTCACTAAAACCCCTGCCAGGTTTCGCTTTTGTGGTCCCGCTACCGCCTATGCGGGACCGCTTCTGCGGCCAAATGACCGCTTATGCAATTTTCACTTAAGATTCTAGGCTTCGCTTATGCGACTCAATATCCGCTTATGCGGTTTCCTATCGACCGCTTCTGCGGTATAGTATCTGCTTATGCGGACCCGCTGAAGTGACCCCCTGCCCGCTTATGCGAAAATACTCTGGGCCACGCCTGCCCGCTTCTGCGACCTCCCCGCAGCGTCTGCATAACTGCTTCTGTGGCTCCTTTTTCGCAGATGCGGAAATACCAGAAGACAGAGGATCAGACCTGCAACAATGCTTTAAACTTCCCATTTAACCACCTGAAATCACACCGAGGCCCCCGGGACCACAACTAAAGGCACCAACACATACTACAACCTTATTCAAACTTGCTCGAACCATCAAAACACTATTATTAACATCAAAATCCTCAATTTTTCTCAAATCAAAGCCTAAGTTTCTTAAAATCTTCCGAATTGCACATTCGATCAAAAATCCGACCAAACGACGTCCGAATGACCTGAAAATTTGCAGACATATCCAAAATCACCTAACAAAGCTACTGCAACTGTCGGTATTCCATTCTGACCCTCGGATCAAAATCTCACCTATCAACCGGAATTCGCCAAAATTTAAACTTCGCCAATTCAAGCCTAATTCTACACCGAGCCTCCAAAATCAATTTCGATCGCACTCCTAAGTCTCAAATCATCCCCCGAAGCTAACCAAATCACCGAAATTCACATCCGAGCCCTCTAACTATATAGTCAACTTCCGGTTGACTTTTTCAAAANTAGAACAACATAATATGGGGGAAACAGGGCGGTAACTCACATGACGACGGGCCGGGTCGTCACATCCTCCCCAACTAAAACAAACGCTCATCCTCGAGCGGGTCAAGAAATATACCTAGAGTCTCAAACAAGTGAGGATATCTGCTCCGCATCTCCCGCTCGGTCTTCCAGGTGGCCTCCTCCACGGGCCGACCTCTCCACTGCACCTTCACTGAAGCTATGTCCTTAGATCTCAATCTCCGAACCTGACTACCCAAAATAGCCACTAGCTCCACATCATAGGTCAAATCATCATCTAACTGAATTGTACTGAAGTCTAACACATGAGACGAGTCCCCAACATACTTCCAGAGCATAGATATATAAAATACCGGATGAACTCCCGATAGGCTGGGTGGAAAAGCAAGCATATAGGCTACCTCCCCAATCCTCCTAAGTATCTCAAAAGGGCCAATGAACCGCGGACTCAACTTCCCTTTCTTTCCAAATCTCATAACTCCCTTCATAGGCGAAACCTTCAACAAGACCTTCTCGCCCACCATATACGATACATCTCGAACCTTCCGGTCCGCATAACTCTTCTGACGCGACTGAGCTGTGCGAAGTATCTCCTGGATCACTTTCACCTTATCTAGGGCATCCTGGACCAACTCTGTCCCAATAGACTAGCCTCGCCGGGCTCAAACCAACCAACCAGAGATCTACACCGCCTCCCATATAAGGCCTCATATGGCACCATCTGAATACTGGATTGGTAGCTGTTATTGTAAGCAAACTCAACAAGTGGCAAGAACTCAGCCCAAGAACCTCCAAAGTCAATAACACAGGCACACAACATGTCCTCCAATATCTGAATGGCACGCTCGGACTGCCCGTCTGTCAGTGGATGAAATGCTGAGCTCAACTCTACCTGTGTACCTAACTCTCGCTGAAAAGTCCTCCAGAACTGGGAAGTAAACTGAGTACCCCTATATGAGATAATAGAAACTAGGACCCCATGCAACCGTACAATCTCCTGAATGAAAATCTCTGCTAACCGCTCCGAATAATAGGTAGTACACACTGGAATGAAGTGTGCGGACTTGGTCAGCCTATCCACAATCACCCAAATCGAATCAAACTTATTTGAGGTACGAGGGAGACCACTCACAAAATCCATAGTAATCCTCTCCCATTTCCACTCTGGAATATCCATCCGCTGAAGTACACCATCGAGCCTCTGATGCTCATATTTGACCTGCTGACAGTTGAGACACTGAGCTACATAACTCACAATATCCTTCTTCATCCTTCTCCACCAGTAATGCTGTCTCAAATCCTGATACATCTTCGCGGCACCTGGATGAATAGAATACCGCGAGCTGTGGGCCTCTTCCAATATCAACTCCCGAAGCCTGTCTACATTGGACACGCAAATTCGGCCCTCCATCCGCAACACACCATCATCACCAATAGTTACATCTCTGGCATCATCATGCTGAACCCTGTCCTTAAGGACAAGCAAATGTGGATCATTATACTGGCGCTCTCTAATGCGGTCATACAAGGAAGATCGAGATATCACACAAGCCAACACCCGACTAGGCTCCGAAATATCTAACATCACCATCCGATTGGCCAAAGCCTGGACATCAACTGCAAGGGGCCTCTCCCCAACTGGAATGTACGCCAAACTACCCATACTCACCGCCTTTCGGCTCAAAGCATCGGCCACTACATTGGCCTTTCCCGGATGATACAAAATGGTAATGTTATAATCCTTGAACAACTCAAGCAACCTCCGTTGCCTCAAATTAAGATCTTTCTGTTTGAACAAATGTTGAAGGCTGCGATGATCAGTATATACCTCACAAGATACGCCATATAGGTAGTGCCTCCAAATCTTCAAAGTATGGACTATGGCAGCCAACTCCAAATCATGTATAGGGTAGTTCTTCTCATGAGGCTTCAACAGACGAGAAGCATAAGCAATAACTCTACCCTCCTGCATTAATACACATCTGATCCCAACTCTCGAAGCATCACAATACATGGTATAAGAACCTGAAGTTGATGGCAACACTAACACTGGAGCTGTGGTCAATGCTATCTTGAGCTTCTGAAAGCTCTCCTCGCACTCGTTTGACCATAAAAATGGAGCATTCTTCTGCGTCAACTTTGTCAAGGGTGGAGCAATAGATGAAAAGCCCTGAGCGAACCTGGGATAATAACCCGCCAAACCGAGGAAACTCCGAATCTCAATGGCTGAGGATGACCTAGTCCAACTCTGCACCGCCTCAATCTTCTTTGGATCAACCTGAATACCATCACTGGACACCACGTGTCCCAGAAAAGCCACAGAACTAAGGCAGAACTCACACTTGGAGAACTTTGCATAGAACTTCTCCTCTCTCAGTCTTTGCAACACCACCCTCAAATGTTGCGCGTGCTCCTCCTGGCTACGCGAGTACCCCAGGATATCATCAATAAATACAATCACAAATAAATCCAGATACGACCGAAATACACTGTTCATCAAGTGCATGAACGCAGCTGGGGAATTAGTCAGCCCAAAAGACATAACTAGAAACTCATAATACCCATATCTCGTCCTGAAAGCTGTCTTCATAATGTCTGAGTCCCTAATCTTCATCTGGTGATAGCTTGAACGGAGATCAATCTTAGAGAATACACTTGACCCTTGTAGCTGGTCAAACAAATCCTCAATACGGGGTAGTGGATACTTGTTCTTCACTGTCACCTTGTTCAACTGTCTGTAGTCAATGCACATTCTCATCGCGCCATCCTTCTTCTTCAAAAATAAGACCGGTGCATCCCACGGTGACACACTCGGGCGAATGAACCCCTTATTTAGGAGTTCTTGAAGCTGCTCCTTCAATTCCTTTAACTTAACTGGTGCCATACGATAGGGAGGAATAGAGATAGGTTGAGTGCCCAGCACTAGGTCAATACCGAAATCAATGTCCCTATCCGGCGGCATGCCTGGCAGGTCTACTGGAAACACATCAGGGGAATCCCTCACAACAGGAACTGAATCAAGAATAGGAGTCTCAGCTTTGACATCCCTCACGAAAGTCAAATACGATAAACAACCCTTAATAACCATCCGCTGGGCCTTTAAGAAAGAAATCACCCTGCTAGGAACATAGTCGGTCATACCTCGCCACTCAATCCTAGGAACACCCAAAATAGCCAACGTAACTGTCTTGGCATGACAGTCCAGAATAGCATGGTACGGGGATAGCCAATCCATACTCAGAATCACATCAAAATCTACCATGCCCAATAATAACAAGTCAACTCGGGCCTCCAGACCCCCAATAGTCACCAGACATGATCGATATACATGATCCACAATAATAGTATCACCCACTAGGGTAGATACGTGCACAAGAAAGGCACGACAACCATGGGTCGTACCCAAATGATGAGCAAAATATGAAGATACATAGGAATAGGTAGATCCGGGATCAAACAAAATAGAGGCATCCCTGTGGCAGACTGAGATAATACTTGTGATAACAGCATCAGATGCAATGGCGTCCCTCCTGTCTGGAAGAGCATAGAATCGAGCCTGACCACCGCTAGATCGATCTCCATCCCTAGGGTGGCCCCTAGCTGTTTGATCCCCACCCCTACCTGACTGGGATGGTGCTGAAGTAGATGGAGTAGAAGAGGAGTGCTGAGACCGACCACCACGAAGCCGAGGACACTGTCTCCTCATGTGACCAAACTCACCGCACTCGTAGCAATGACCCGGAGCTCGAGAAGGGGACTGAAGGGAACCCCTCGCTGCAGACGAACCCTGGGCTAAAGAAGCAGGAGTAGAGCTCTAAGCTGGAAGGGTGCTAAGTGAAGACTGACCCTGCTGATAACCCTGACGACCACGACCTGAAGAAACCCCACTGGACTCTGTACGACCTGACTGAGGAGGTTTGAAAGAACGACCTCTACTGCGCTGGAACTGGCCCCTAGACGGAGCACCACTGTAGCTACCTGAACCTCGAGGCCTTTTGGCCTCCCTCTCCTCGCGCTCCCGATGGCGATCTGTCTCAATCTGTCGAGCCATATCAACTACCTCCTCAAAAGAGGCGGCCACAACCCTCTCTCTAGTCATCCAAATACGGACGGGATAGTTAAGACCATCCACAAACCTCCTAATCCTCTCCCGATCTGTCGGAATCATCCAAGTAGCATGCCGAGCTAGCTGTGTAAATCTCAACTTGTACTGTCACAGTCATATCTCCCTGAGCCAACCACTCGAACTGACGACGCAGCTCCTCTCTGCGAGACCGCGGTACATACTTCTCCAGAAAGAGAGTGGAGAACTGCTGTCAAGTAAGGGGCGCTGCTCCAACAGGCCTACACCTCTCAAACTCCTCCCACCATGTAAATACAGGCCCTGAGAACTGGAAGGTAGTAAAAGCCACTCCACACGACTCCAAAATCCCTGCAGTGCAAAGCATACGCTGACACTTGTATAGAAATCCCTGGGCATCCTCGCCCTCAGTGCCACTGAACGTCGGAGGCTGGAGCCTACCGAACCTCTCCAGTTGACGCTGCTCGTCGTCTGGCATAGCTGGAACCACAAAGTCTGGAGCTGGTGCGACTGGTGCAACTGGGGAAACTGGTGCAACTGGTGCAATTGGTGCGACTGGCTGAGCTGGGGCTACTCCCGGTATCTGCAATCCTCGAACAACCCTGAAGTGCAAAGCATACGCTGACACTTGTCTAGAAATCCCTGGGCATCCTCGCCCTCAGTGCCACTGAATGTCGGAGGATGGAGCCTACCGAACCTCTCCAGTTGACGCTACTCGTCATCTGGCATGGCTGGAACCACAAAGTCTGGAGCTGGTGCGACTGGTGCAACTGGGGCAACTGGGGCAACTGGTGCAACTAGTGCAACTGGTGCGACTGGCTGAGCTGGGGCTACTCCCGGTATCTGCAATCCCTGAACAACCTGCTCGGGTGTGCGAGCTGCGGGGGTCTGATGACCACCCCCAGTCTAAGAAGTGGCTGCGACAGTAGTGGCTGAGACTGCCTAAGCCAGGATAGTACAGACGGATAAGATCTGAGCTAAAGCCTCTTGAAGACCAGGAATCACAATGGGCACTGTCGGTACCTGAACAGGTACTGCTGGAGCATCTACAACTGGAGGCGGGTCCGAAACCTGGGCAGCTGGTGGATCTGCAGAAGCTGCTCTCACTCGTCTGCCTCGACCACGACCACGACCACGGCCTCTAGCAGGTGGCAATGGTGGTTGTCCGTCACGTCCAGTAGCACGAGTTCTCGCCATCTGCGAGAGAATAGAATATAGAAGTTTAGGTCTCAGAACAACAAAGCCGCATGAAAAGAGTTCCAAGAATACGAAATGTTTCCTAAAGGTTCTACAGCCTCTCGAGGATAAATACAGATGTCTCCGTACCGATCCGCGAGACTCTACTAATCGGCTCATGACTCATAAGGCCTAGTAACCTAGGCTCTGATACCAACTTGTCACGACCCCAATCCCTGTCGTGATGGCGCCCAACACAAATGCTAGGCAAGCCCGACCATATAACTCTCCAACTCAACCACACAACACATTTCCGATTTATAGCATTAAATTATCAAATAATATAGTTCTAACCAGTGATAATAGACAGAAGTAATACGGAAATCATAACAACTGCCAATAAAACTCCCAAAGACCTGGGGTCATGAGTCTAGAGCCTCTAAGAAAACAAAATAATAAATCCTCAGTAATACTGATGTTCACAAATGCGGAAATAATAAAGGGATAGGGGAGGAGTCGGGTCCTGCGAACGTCAGGCAGCTACCTCGACAACTCCTGAGAAGCTCTGAAGCAGCAAATAGCTCAACTAGGCTCCCGAGACACCTGAATCTGCACACATGGTGCAGGGAGTAAAGTGAGTACTTCCAACTCAGTGGTAATAGACATATATAATGACTGAAAGTATGAAATCCCAAAAAATACCACAATGTAAAGCTAACACTAACAATTTAGCATAGTTAACGGTGAAATGGCAACAAGATAGAAACAACTAGATCAGATAAACATCAGAACATCAATGCAATGCAATGCATATGACCGCTGCGGCGTATAACCCGATCCATTTGGGTACCCGCACTCACTGTGGGGGTTCAGACTTTAGAGGGGCTCCTACAGCCCAAGTGCAATATCATCGTAGCACTCGCTGCGGCGTGCAGCCCGATCCACACTCAGTCCAGATATATGCATAGAAGCCACACATGCACAGTCAGGTTATCATTTCCAGTTCCAATTATTAAGAATTATAGATTAAGTGTTTAAAACTTTAAAAATTTACTAATCATTTCGAGATAGTGTTTAACTTAGGACTGATATCATGAAAACATACTAAGCATCATGGAAACAGTGATAATAATCCCTAAGGGATCCAAATAATCGGCACGCAGCCCAAATATACTCATGACAATCCAAGTAGGATGTTTACTAATCAGTCTATGGTCCAAAGCATAGCTCGGACACCACTCAGGGCGGATTAAGCCACAAACCTCAATCACAAATGACCCCACACTCATCATGGAGTGCGTGTCTCACCTCAATATAGCGTCACAGTGTAATAAATCGGGGTTTCAAACCCTCAGGTCATCATCTACATCTATTACTCACCTCAAGCCGGCCACAAGACTAGTCCGCTATGCCTTTTCCTCTCGAATCTGCCTCCTCGCACGTTGAATCTAGTCAATACCACAACAATACATTACAATAGGCTAAAGAAACATATCCCAATCGAAAAGACTCGAAAAAAACACCAAAAATCACGAAGTTGGCAAAACCCGAGCCATGGGCCCACTTCTCAAAAAATTACAAAATTTACATCATCGGATTCCTCGTCTCGCCACGAGTCTATACATATCAAATTTACTAAAATTGGAGTTCAATTGCCCTTTCAAAACCCAATTTTAAACTCCCTTAAGTTCCAAGCCCTAACCTCCATTTTTACCCTCTATTTCCTCGAATTTCAGTGATTACTCCATATTTTTACACCATAATAACATATTCTGAGTCTAATAATTCATACCTGATGAAACCCCTTCAAATTCTCTTCAAAATCGCCCAAGAATCGCCTAAGTCCGAAGTCCAAAATGTTTTCTTCTCTTTCAAAAATTGTGAACCATTGTTCACTAAAACCCCTGCCAGGTTTCGCTTCTGCGGTCCCGTTACCGCATATGCGGGATTGCTTCCGCGGCCAAATGACCGCATATGCGGTTTTCACTTAAGATGCCAGGCTTCGCTTATGCGACTCAATATCCGCTTATGCGGTTTCCTATCGACCGCTTCTGCGGTATAGTATCCGCTTTTGCGGACCCGCTGAAGCGACCCCCTGTCCGCTTATGCGGAGATACCTTGGGCCATGCCTGCCTGCTTCTATGACCTCCCCGCCGCATCTGCAGAACCGCTTCTGCGGCTCCTTTTCCGCAGATGCGGAAATACCAGAAGACAGAAGGATCAGGACTGCAACAATGCTTCAAACTTCCCGTTTAACCACCCGAAATCACACCGAGGCCCCGGGGACCTCAACTAAAGGCACAAACACATCCTACAACCTTATTCAAACTTGCTTGAACCATCAAAACACTATCGTTAACATCAAAATCCTCAATTTTCCTCAAATCAAAGCCTAAGTTTCTTAAAATCTTCTGAATTGCACATTCGATCAAAAACCCGACCAAACGACGTTCGAATGACCTAAAATTTTGCAGACATATCCAAAATCACCTAACGAAGCTACTAAAACTGTCGGTATTCCATTCCGACCCTCGGATCAGAATCTTACCTATCAACCGGAATTCGCCAAAATTCAAACTTCGCCAATTCAAGCCTAATTCTACACCGAGCCCCAAAATCAATTCCGATCTCACTCCTAAGTCAAAAATCATCCCCCGAAGCTAACCAAATCACCGAAATTGACATCCGAGCCCTCTAACTATATAGTCAACTTCCGGTTGACTTTTCCAAAACAAGCTTCCTTCTAAAAGGCTAAGTGCCTCATTTCTAACAAAAACCAATTCAATTCTATCCGATCAACTCAAATACTGATATTGAAACATAGAAAAATATAATATGGGGGAAACGGGATGGTTACTCACGTGATGACGGGCTGGTTCATCACAGTTACAAATTGGAGAAGAACCAGAAAGAAAAAGAGCAAAATGAAGAAATAAGGTAGAAAGCCGCATGAATAGATAACTGGAAAGAATAGAGTTAAATTGGGATTTTGTTGTGAAGGACATTTTCAGAATAATAAATATTATTAGGGATAAGAGGGTAAAATACTTGGTCAAAGATAATTGGCTTTTAAGCTTAAAAAAAGTTGGGATCAGCCAACTTGTGGATTTTGGCTTTTTTTAAGCCAGTTTTAACTTTTTAAGCTATTTTCTGTTTTTCCAAACACTCCCAACATCTAAAAATGGCTTAAAAGCTAGTATGACCAGCTTTTAAGCCAATCCAAATAGGCTCTATACCTCTTCCAACCACATTGTTGGAAGTGCCCGAAAATGCTTGTTTTAACTCCGTCATGACCTGATCTTGTCGTGAGAGGTGGCTCACAATAGCCTTTTGTTGCTCTCTTAAGATTTTCACTATTTCCACAACGTGCTCGTCTTCAGCATCATCAGGAGTTGCCTCTTGAATATGCTGTGGATATTGTCTGCCATGGACCGGCGTGGCAACGCCCTCCTCGTTACGGGTATCACTGATTGAATCTTTGTTTTGAGGCTAATTACCTTGGTCCTCAACATTGTACGTGTTGTTACCACCATTATCTGCCAATTTTTTTATAATTTTTTGCTATGAGACAAAGAATTTAAACAAGTTAATAATAGATGCAAGGTTTAAGCCAATTACGCAACTCTCTAAGCCTCATAGTGAGCGCCAAACTATTTACCCGTAAAATGCTACAGTTGAATTTATATGTGATTTAAAGAGAAGCAAACCGATTTGATACCAAAATTACAAATAAATTAAATAAAATGCATGACTTAGCATTGAAATCGAGATGAGATAGCAGATAGCTTGGTTCCGGGAGCATAGCTTCTGAAGGCAGTAGTAATAACAATAAGCGAGAAATAAAATGTTATTGAGCTTAAAATAATGTGTATAGCATAAGTTTGTCAGAAAATTCGTGTCCTTACAGTGGTTTTTGGAGTCCTTATTTATAGTGGCACTTAGGGAACAAGGTCCTAGTATCAACCCCTCTTAAATGACAATTATGGGGGCTATTGAAGAATGTGTAATACCAGGCTATGAATGCCATACTCTCTATAACTGAACATGTATTTAATACTGCAAAATATTCTTTATTGAATGTTATCGAGTGACAGACATTCATTTGTCTTCATGAGCAACATTCCTTTCTGGGGCTTCCCGGTGTCAGCCGAGACTGCTTCCCCCAGTCTTGGCTTCCACATGTCTCGCTTTCCATCTGTCTCTAGTTCCACGTGTCACTCTATTATACGATCATTTAATATGAACCGATTTTACTCATGCTAACCTAGCTTACTGTGTTTATTATAACTTTCTTTGTTTTTTTCACAAATGTTGCCAAATTTTATAATCATAAATGTCATATCAATTAGCATAAAAAGCTAATTAAATATTATAGTTGAATGCTTGTGTGTCTACATCTATATCAATACTATTTAACAAAGAGAAGATCTGTAAATTTGTCCAAAAGTTGTGAGATGATCCAAGTTTACCCTTCGTTATATATAATTAGGGGTTGTTTGATACCGCATTAAATTATCCCGAAATTAGTTCTAGAATTATTGGACTAATTTAGAGTTAGATTTATCCTTGTCATACAAAGGTGAACTAGATTTTCTCTTATTGATTAATTGGTTAAATCTTGATAATATTTTTTTCATGATTTTTAGGGTTAGGCAAATAATATGAAATGATTTCTCATTTAAATTTAATACAACTTTTTTGGGAACAGTTAGTTTTAGAGTTTAGGACTAAGAAAATCTACTTTTTTCATTTTTCCATCTAATATTTGTTCGTTATCTGTCTATCTCCCGTATTTTGCCTTGGATGGAACTTATCCTCCGATTTGGACGGCATTCAAAAATAATCAAGTTTGTAGATAGCGCCTTGTGGTACAATAGGACAACACACAGTGTACTAGTAAATATGATAAGTGAATGGCTATTACTAATGTCGAATGGAGGCTAAAGGTAGAATATGTTAGATGTCTCGCCCTTGTCTCCTGTAATGATCCAGTTGGTCATTTTGAGTAATTTAGCCATGTTCCCCTATTTATTTCCTTCTCTATTTTATATTGCGGTTATGTGACTTACCGGGTTTTTTAATTTTAGTTTCGGGTGAATTTTAGAGTGAAATGGGACATTTAGTCCCTAAGTTGGAAGTTTAAGTTGAAAGAGTTGACCGTAGTTTGACTTTTTTGTAGACGAATTCAAAATGGACTTTTGATTATTCCAATAGCTTCGTATGGTGATTTTTGTTTGAGGAGAGTGTCCGGATATTGATTTGGAGGCCTATAGGTCGTTTCGGCCTAAATTGGCGAAAGTTAAAAAGTTGAAGGTTTGGAAGGTTGAAATGTTTGACCGGGAGTTGACTTTGTTGATGTCGGGGTCGGATTCCAATTTTGAAAGTTGGAATAGGTCCTCTTGTGTGTAAAATTTAAGGTCAATTGGAGTTGTTTTGGTACGATTCGGCGTTAGTTTTGAAAGTCGGATGTTCATAGTTTTAATAGGCTTTAATTGGGTTGCAATTCGGAGAATCGATGTTGTTAGATATGATTTTTTACCTCAAGTAGGTCTGTATGTATTTTGGAACTTGTTGGTATATTTGAATGGGATACCGAGGGCCCCGGGTGCGAATCAAGTTGAAATCAGATCATTTTTGGACATGGTTGATTTGCTGAAGCTGTTGATTTTCGGTTCTGGTTTCCTTCTATGCATTCACGAAGGTTCTACTGCGACCGCGTAGAGTCCTAAGGGACTGATGGGGTTTTTATCTTCGCGTTCGCAAAGGAAAGGGTGCAATCGCAAATTTTTCTAAGCTTGGTCATAGCGAACGCGTGAGGTATATCTTGTTTGCGTATAAGGAATGTAAGGGTGGGGCTGAGGCATGCTTGTTTATCACGTTCGCGTGTCCTGGGATGCGGTCGTGGTCGCATAGGTGGAGGAAGTCGTTATCGCGTTCGCAACTAGCCTCACGCGTTCGCAAAGAAAGTTTTATTGAGCTTGGAAGAATTGTTCTAAGCTATCGTGATCGCAATAGAGGACATTTGGACAGCAGTGTTAAAATTCCAGAACAAGGATTTTCTTTCATTTTTCATCTTTTAGACCTTGAGAGCTCGATTTGTGGTGATTTTTCGATGGATTTTCTAGGAAATCATCGGGGTAAATGATTCTAAATCGTATTTGGCTATTATACATGAGTCCATCTTTATTTTTGTCAACTAATTAGTGATTTGAGTTGAAAAATTTGGGGGGAAATTGTGAAACTTCTTAGACCAAATTTTGGGAATTTGAAAGGCGATTTGAAGTCGGATTTGAGTAATTTTTGTATGGTTCGACTCGTTATCGAGTGAGTGTTCGACTTTTGTAACTTTGGTCTGGTTTTGGGACGCGAGCCCAGGGGTTGCCTTTTAAGTTGACTTTTTATTTCTCTTTAAAGATTGAAACTTTATTGTTCGGAATAGCTTTCTATCATTTGTATTTTTGGTATGAAGTTATTTTGGCTAGGTTCAAGCTGTTCGGAGTTGGATAATCGCGGGAAAGACTTAATAATGGATTGAGTTAGTATTTTTTGAGGTTAGTGTCTTACCTAACTTTGTGGGGGGGGGGGGGGGGGGGG
>MU755484.1:87792-99854 GCA_026770625.1 Nicotiana glauca
GGGGGGGGGATTACCCCTTAGGATTTATGTTGCTTTGTGTTAATTGTGATATGTGAAAGCCGTGTATGCGAGGTGACGAGTATGTACAAGGGCTAAATATGGTAAATGACCGATTTTAGCTATGTAGATTCCTTTCATGCCTTTAACTTAGCTTCCATAAAATGTTATATTCATCATCATTGGTCTATCTTCCCATGCTTTACTTGACATCGTTAATACTTGTCTTATCTCTTACTTGCTAA
Organism: Nicotiana glauca; assembly: GCA_026770625.1. NCBI lineage: Eukaryota > Viridiplantae > Streptophyta > Magnoliopsida > Solanales > Solanaceae > Nicotiana > Nicotiana glauca. The sequence goes on from MU755484.1 coordinate 88,035, forward strand.
TTGTCTTTACATGTTTAGTTGAAGTTATTGTTCTCTCCATTTCTTATAAATTGTTTAACCGTTGAGTTCATTTACTTGAAGTTGTCATTTCTTGGAATATTCTTGATGTTGAATTCTGTGTCAAAGTTAAAAATGTTTTGATTTACATTGAGGCAAAGTTGTAAATTTGTTGAAATACCATTCTTGTTGAGTTATTCACTTTCGATTGCTATTGTTGAGACTCTTGTACATATTGTGGTTGAGCCATGGCTATTTAATATGGAAACACTATCATTATTGGTTTCTTTGGCAAGTTGTGGTTCGGTCACTTGAGGTGCATTTTGTGTTATGTTGTGATATTGATATGCATGCAGCGGTATAAGGATTGGGGATTTAGGGGAACTACTGTGATAAGGTGGGCTAAAACGTGGAAGCTATTTCGGAAAAAATATTTTTCAAAACTAAATGCAAGGATCCGTGGTGATATAAGGAAAATGTGATTTGTTTTGTGAAATGAGACTATGAGGCGGTACTTCAGTAGTGATTCATGCTGATACTTTTCTATTAAATCCCTTGTGTTTCAGCTGCATTGGTTCCTTGGCATATTATTCCTTGTTTTCTTCTGTGTTGCCTTAATTGCCTTAGTTTAGTATAGATATTCTTAGTATATTTCTTCATTGTTTCATTTCTATTGCTTGTCATTATTACATTGTCATATACTTGTTCAGGTTTCTTATTTATTCCAGTAGAGTCTTGACCTAACCTCGTCACTACTCTACCGAGGTTAGGCTTGACACTTATTGAGTACCGTTGTGGTGTACTCATGCTACGCTTCTTCACATCTTTTTGTACAGATCCATGTACCTCTTACCAGCCTAGGCACCAAGTGAGTCGATCTCGGATTTGGAGACTTCAAAATATACTCGCCGGCATCTACAGGCCTCGAAGTCACCCTTTATCTGGATCTATTTCATTTTTCCTTTTTATAGATATTATTGTATAGGGATGTTCAGTATAGTCTTGTAGAGCTTGTTACTTGGTATCACTGGATTTTGGGAGTTTTATTCTACTGAGTTGCGGAGTTCTTTTTATGATAATTGTTGAGTAATTTGAAAGTTATTATCATTTTCTCAATTAAATTCTGCATGTATGTTAAGCGCCTAGTCTTAGAGACTAGGTATCATCACGACATCTTACTATGGAGGAAAATTGGGGTCGTGATATCTCCTTCACACAAACTGAAAATAATTGGAATCTTATCAATAAAGAAGAGGCATAAGCATCGCCTCTCGATCTAATCCATCTCACTGGCTTCCAACATTCTTAATACAAAAGAAACCTAATAGCTTGTTTGTATGGTTGTTATCTATCATTTCATAATGTATCGTGTATTAATATATTGTATTGTACTGTATCGTTTTGATGTATACAATATTTGAATAGGTTGTATTATTTGCTATTATTTCATGATATCGTGCACCAACAATATAAAGAATAAACTTGCATTATTATAAAGAAAAAGTAAGGTACGAGGTAATATTATTATATAAAAAGGTAGGGTAAAGGATAATTTGAGATTATTTCAAGATGGGAGAAAAAAATAAAGAAACAATGCCACCACATCAAATCAATTGTTCCATAAAATAACATTTTTCATATACTGTGTCACACCTTCTTTTTCTACCTCAGGAAGGGATATAATGGAGTTTTTTCAATTTAAGTGACAATCGAAATGGAATTATTTATTTAAGATCAGAGTCGTCACTTGGGATAATTTATGATGTCCCAAGTCACCAGTTTAGAATCCCGAATCGAGGAAAATTTGACTCTATTTATGGTCCGGAAACACAAAAATTCGGGTAAGAAATTCTGTTAACCCAGGAGAAGGTGTTAGGCATTTCCGGGTTTCGTAATTTTAGCACGTTCGCTCAACTATTATTATTGGCCTAATTATCTGATTTTAAAACATTCTTGAAACTTATGTGCATTTTTATCCCTTTTAAAACGCTTTTAAAACCGATTGTCATATAGCTAATTATTTGGTTACACATTGCGAATCATATCAGGAGAATCGTGCCCACGATCCACAACATGTTTATTTTATTAATGAGATTGAATTGTGGCCGGGTCACATAAATGTACCCCCGGATTTTAAAATCATAACTACGTCACGGGAACCGTACCCGTAGTCACGATAGATTATTTAATCGCACCTAAAGCATGCTAACCTGTTGGTGAGCATTATCTTTTCTAAATTCGATATATTTATTTTATGTCTATTTCATTCTTGTTTTTCCTTTTTGGAGACAAATCTTGAATTAATTTGCGGCTCGTTCCACTCGCTCACAATTGTTCTTTCCACTCCTTTGTTTCATTTACGTAAATAAACTTTGGGTACCGCAGTCTACATCACTCACTAAAAATTATTCAGTTTCTGAAACAACGTTGAGTTTTAATCTAGAAATAAAGCATCCGTAAGTGTGATTTGCTGCCGAACTTTGTGTTTGTTGAAACACTGGGGTTTGAAGTACCGTTATACCAGTGTGTAATTCATTCTATCCTGGGAGTCAAATAATCCATAACCTTGGGTAATAGGAGGGGATTAAATTCCTTAAGGAAATACTGTGAATTCAGTGGGTTCGAATTAATTACTGTCTCATTTATATTTACGGTTATACGTTAACGTTTTATTTTCAGAATTATTATTTATAAATATAGGATAATAACCAAGGAACCAACAAACTTATCCAAAAAATTTCAATGAAACTCATAAAGGAAGTGTGTATCTTCAAGAAAACAGATGAATGAATTAACACGATGAAAGAAGACAAAATAACACCGAAGAGCAAATAAGTAACCAGAATCATGCACTATGCTAGCAAGACCAAATTGAGATAATACAAGTGTAAAGAATGAACCTTATTGCTGAAAAACTTTCTTTATATTTAGAAACCAACTGTGACCAAAATCTCAAATGAATACGAACAGTCATTGACCTCCACCAGAAACTTGAACCAAAACCTCACCGAAAAACCTTCCAAAACCTCAAAGCAGAACTTGGCCATGACTATAGAACAAGGCCTGGACCGGGAAGTTGAACGGAAAACCTTTCGGTGACCTCGAATCCTACTCGAACAGAAGAGTAATGAAGCGCAAAGAGTAAACCAAACTCTACCTCTAGATATTATGTGGAGGAGGTCCTGCTAGGTTTCCAGGTGTGTGACGGGGTGGAGTTGTGGTCCTGTGTAAGGGTGAAGCTTGTCGAAGATGGCAGACTCACGGTGGACGGGGGGTCTGGCAGTGATTATGGAGTTCCAGTGATGGCTGCCTCAATGCGTGTGCATTTCTGAGGGCGTCCGGTTGCAAGGTGAAGAAAAAAAAAATGGAAACGAGAGGGCGGCTGCTGTAGCTATGATAGATGAAGAAGAAGAAGCAAAGGGATCCCGAAATGTGGAAGAGAAGAACCTCACGCTAGGGTTCTAGTGTTTCTCCGTTGAAGAAGACGACTCCCTAGATCTCTCTCATTGTCAAAACAGCTGAGGTCTCATTTTTTTTTTGGATCTAAGGTTCTGCATTTTTGTTCAATCTTTATGAAAAAGAAAAGCTTTCTTCATTTTCGGGTTTTCTTTCCAAAAAACGGTTGTTGCCTAGGTCCTATTTTTTGTCCTGGGTGTTTTTAGCTCCTCGGGCGTTAGGTCCTTTTTCCAAAATGGCTAATGATTTTTTTAAAGACTAAGTTTTTAGGGTTTTAATGGTATTAGGGTTAGTTTAGGTGTTAGTTCCTTGTGGATACTTCTTCTGTGGTCCTTCAACCTGACCCAAAAACCTCCTTCTCCAATGCTCTAATCGGAACCACAAGCACCTACAATGCATCAACACCAGCACTGTGGTGGTAAGGCAAATGACTCACAACGGAAAACCTGATGTTATCTTCAAAACTTGAGACTACAATGGTGTAATGGCTGAGAATTGTAGATGGACTTTGGTCGGAAAATTCACCATGGGCAGACCCAAGATAGAAACAATTAGGGCAAAATTCATTAAACAAATTCCCCTAAAAGGAAAGGTAAGAGTTGAGGCTTATGACTATAGGCATGTTTTCATTGAATTTAATCAGACTTCAATATTGCTTACTTCCAAGGATTTATGGGAATTTCTGGACTGCTAATAAGGATGTTCAAATGGTCTCCTGATTTCGACCCCAACGAGGAAACCTCCTTGGCTCCAATTGTGTTCTATTACCAGAACTCCCTTTCCATATGTTTAAATGGGAATACCTAAAACAAGTGTTAGAACAAATTGGTACTCCAGTGAAAGAGGACATTGTGATCATCGCAAGAACCAGACCACACATGGCCAAAATCAGGGTAGAGGTCGATCTGATGAAAGCACTCTTAGACTCGGTGTTCGTTGGCATTGAAGGCGATACAACAGGTTTGAAGGGTAGAGATCAATAACTAGAATACAAGGGTGTCCCAGCATTCTATAAGACTTGTAAACTACAAGGACACGATTACGAGAGATGCAAGGTCGAGGCAAGAAAGTGATAACAAGACAAAGCTAACCAAGCTACTGAAAATGTTGAGAAAAAACAAGACTAAGCAAGAACTAATATAGTTGGAGAAATAAGAACTAAGGCTAATAAGGGGAAACAAATTCGTGCTGAAAATCAAAAGGGCGATGGATTCATACAAGTTAGAAACAAGAGGAACAGGAAAAAGAAGACCTTCCAGACAAAGAGCTCAAATGCCAACAATAATGAGATCAAAAAAGCTTATTTGAATCAACTACATCCTCCTCACAACCAGATAACTATTAACAACAGAGATAACAAAGTAGCAGAACCTGCCAAAGATAACACTAAAACAAAAAATGAGGGAACTAATGCTACATAGGGAAAAGGTGACAATCTAAACAAGGACAACAACAGAAACAAGAGAACGAAGACTAAAAAGTCGACTACCCAATGCCTAAAGGTCAATAACAGACTTTGGATCAAGCAAAAGCCTAAACAAATAGAAGAGAAAATCATAGAAGCAGTACAAAAAAAGGAAACTTCATCAAAGAAAACAAAATAAAAGAGAATACTAAATGCAAGGACCAACTGGATGAGGCTCAACAGGAAGGAAAATCAAAAGAGCACGAGAGTAGTAGCTCTAGCTCAAACAATCAGATAATGTCCCCAGTCACAGAGGACACAGCTTGCATTCAAAACAAAGGAGGAAATATTTTTATTGATTTGGGAGCACTTGAGCATATTACAGGGGAACTGAACAACAAACATGGCCCAGATATAGAAAATAATTCTATCTATGAATCAAGAGAGGACATTAATAGTAAACAATCTCACTAGGCCTCCACAGATGATGAAATTGCAAATAGCTCTATAGGAGGAAGTGAGGATGAAGAAGAGCAGGTCGCGGACAGTCTAGTTGAAGCTTTTGCTCAGCACCAAAACATATTTATGATCTTATGGCAGAAGAAATAGAGGAGGTGATGCAAAAACATGGCCTCTCACCAAGAGGGAACAAAAGAAGAAACCACAAAGGTAAAGGAGGCAACCCAAAACCTCAACTACTTTCCAAACACAAGGCAACCTACAAACCCCCAACCTTTTCTAATGATTAACATCATTAACTGTAATATTAGGGGAATGATATCCAATGGTGCAAGTGAAATATTAGCAAAACTAATCAGACTTCATACGGCTCACATGGTCATTTTCCGGGAACCTTTCATATCTTCTGAAAAGTTAGAAGACTATAAAAGGTACTTTGGCTTTGATCAAGCTGTCTCCAATAAATGTAGCAAACTATGGTGCTTCTGGAATAATGATCTGGAGTGTGATGTCATCGACAATATCATACAACAAATTACTCTCAGGATTAAGGGAGATGAGCAAGCATACTGGATCACATCAGTATATGCTAGGAGCAGTGTAGTGAAAAGAAGAAAGTTGTGGACTAAAATGAGGAATATTATGATGACCCGACCCGTCGTCTCATGTGTTACTGCTCCATTTTTCCCGTTTTACGCTTCTTCATGTTTCATTATCAGTGTTTGGTGTGTTAGAGTTGATTTGGATTGGTTTTGATAAGAAATGAGACACTTAGTCTCTTTAAGGAAGGCTTAAGTTGGAAAAGTTAACCGAATATTGACTATTGAGTTAGAGGGCTAGGATGTGACTTCTGGTGATTTGGTTAGCTTCGGGGGATGATTTGTGACTTAGGAGCGTGATCGGAATTGATTTTGGAGGTCCGGTGTAGAATTTGGATTGAATTGGTGAAGTTAGCATTTTGGTGATATCCGGTTGATAGGTGAGATTTTGATCTGAGGCTCGGAATGAAATTCCAAGAGTTGTTATAGCTTCGTTAGGTGATTTTAGATATGTGTCAAAATTTCAGGTCATTCGGACATCGTTTCATCGGGGTTTTGATCGAATGCGTGTTTCGGAAGTTTTTAAAGAACTTAGGCTTGAGTCTGATGAGAATTGATGATTTTTGTATTGTTTGATGTGTTTTGATGATTGGAACAAGTTTGGATAATGTATTAAGGCATATTTCTGTTTTTGGTTGAGGTCCCGGGGGCCACAGGGTGGTTTCGGATGGCCAACGGGGCGAATTTTGGACTTGTGTGATTGTTGATGGTTCTTATATCTGGTATTTCCCCATCTGCGAAAAAGGGACAGCAGAAGTGGTTCCGCAGATGCAGTAGGGAGGTCGCAGGTGCGGATTGAGGCCTTGAGGCAGTTTCCGCAGAAGCAGATGTTGGTCTGCAAATGCGGTCACCACAAAAGCGAAATTGGACCGCAGAAGCGATCCTGGACGAGTTAGTGAAAACCGCAGAAGCGGATAGAAAACCGTAGAAGCGGTAGTCGCAGAAGCGGGTTGGACACTGCAGATGCGAAAATAACTGTTCACAGAAGGGTTTTAAAATGACATTTCATCCGCGACTTGGGGGTTATTTTCCTCCATTTTTGAGCATCTTGGGAGCTTTTTAGGAGCCATTGAAAAGGGTTTCGACTGGAGTTTACCGGAGGTAAGTTCTACGAACTAAAAACATGGTTATATTGTGAAATTGGCCTGGAAATTCATGGAAATTGAGCCAAAAACTTATGAATTAGGGCTTGAATTTTGATATTTCAAATTGGGATTTGATAGGTAGAGCTCGGATTTGGGAGTTCTTGGTATGTATGGACTCGTGGCGAGATGAGGAATCCGGTAATGGAGTTTTGTAATTTTTTGAGAAGCGAGCCCGGGGCTCGAGTTTTGCTAGTTTCGAGATTTTTGCTATTTCTCGATTGTTTTCGATTGGGTATTGATCCCTTGGCATATTGTGATGTATTTACACTGATTTTGGTTAGGTTCGACACGCGTGGAGGCCGATTTGAGGGCTAAAGGCGTCGCGAGCTAGGGATTTCGCCGGTTTGAGGTGAGTAATGCTTGTAAATGGTATCCCGAGGGTTTGAAACCCCGAATTTCACATCTAACGCTGTATTGAGGCGTGACACGCATTCTATGTTGGATGTGGGGTCGTTTACTATTGTGGATTTCTGACTTGGTCCATCCCGAGTGATAGTTCTGCTATATTGGCGATTGAGACGCATACTTTATTACTGTGAATTGGGCTTATTGCCACATTTGGGGCCTTGTGCCGACCTGTAGAATTCTTAGGGGATCTTTATTTGTTTTCCTCACTTGTTTGCATAAATCATACTCTCAGTCATGTTTTCAACTGTTAAAAATATGATAAGAACTGTATTTTGAACATGAAATCATAAATAAAATGAATATGAGGGCTGAGATCCCTACAGTACGTAATGCCCGAGTGGCTGCGCATTTATTTGACTGAGATGGGTTGAGTACCCAATAGTGAGGATATATTTTCCTATGATATGGATCGGGCTGCACGCCACAGCGATGATATATTGATATTGAGGCCGAGAGCCTGTTTGATGTCACAATATGGCTGATATTGCGCTTGGGCTGTAGGAGCCCATCCGGAGTCTGTACACACCCCCAGTGAGCGCTGTTGACGATAAATAAATGGAACGGATTGCACGCCGCAGCGGGTACTGGAATGTACCATTATTTGCATTGCATTGCATTCATGTATTTGTTCACTATTTGTTATTTGTGTTATTTCTTGGGATATCTGTTTGTTGTTCTGGTATTGTCTGATCACTCTTAAAGAGGATAAATCTTAGACAGTGGTAACAATGACACTGTATGATGCATTTGGTCAGGTAACAGTGGCTAATCGGAAATAAGAATATTGCCCGAGGGGCGGGTCACTGTGCATAGTGTCACTAATTGTTGAAAAATTATTTTCAAAACTGTTGAAAGGATCATCTTCAAAAGAGGTTTAAAACTGAGCCAAGATATTTTGAAAGGTTTCACAGTTTTCATTGATTTTCTCAATTTAAGGCTTTTCACTACTTCTATACAGCATGATGATTTATTATACGTGATTTCTTACCGCTCAGTTATTATTTACTTTTATTACTCACTAAGTTGGAGTACTCACTTTACTCTCTACACCTCACGTGCAGTTGCATGTATTGTTACCCGGTAGCGGGTTATTAGCTGATTGAAGGTACTACTATTGCAGCTGAGCAAGATGACCGCCAGCGTTCGCCGCACCAGACGTTGTCTTTAAAATTCCATAATTTATTTTTGTACATTATTAGCTGTGTAGTTGTGTTCAGGCTTCTTTAGATGCTCGTGACTTGTGACACCCCGATTTCGGGCTGAGCTAGGATGGTTCCCTGTTATATCATTTTCTTCCACATTTATGATAATGTTATCTATTATTTTTGACTCATTCTTGATAAGTGGTTGTTAAAAGAAGTATTGTTAATCTGTTGGTTGGCCTTGTCTTCGCGAGAGGCGCCATCACGACCGGGTTCGGGAATTGGGTCGTGACAAGTTGGTATCAGAGCCTAGATTACTAGGTCTCACGAGTCATGAGCAGGTTTGGTAGAGTATTGCGGATCGGTACGGAGACGTCTGTATTTATCCTCGAGAGGCTTCAGTACCTTTAGGAAAACTTCACATTCTTGAATTCTTATTGTGCGTCATTGATTCAGCTTGAGATATAGCTCTTGAAATCCCTTCCATACGTCTGTATGCGCACGTGAGCGCTCAGCGTCAGATGTGCCTTGATGGCTTGTGATTCCCCGATCAAGTGGCGAGATGTAATCTCCGTGAGTTTGATGTTGGGCCAGTCTGGAGGACTTGAGGTCGGATCTTTGCCTATGGCTTGAGCACCGAGGTGCTGATTGGGTGAGCAAGTGTTATGAACTTATATGTTCAGTATTGTCCCTAATTGTAGGAATGGCGGCTGGATAGCTACGTAATAAGTATGTTGGTACTGTATGATATTTCTATACGACTTGGAGGTGTCGAAGAAGGTCTGCTAGGTAATAGATGAACCATTAAGTGTTTGATTTCCATTGAGTTGGATGTGTTGTCCCGAGTTATGGGTGCGTGAAGAATCTTTTCAAGTCTCCTAGTTGGGAGTGAAGTAAATAGCATGTTGCGGTATGAGTTCAGACTCAGGAATACTAAATGACTGTGTAACGTATATGATAGTGGAAGATATGCTGAAATGCTAAATTAAGGCGAAGCAGGTGGGTTATCTCCTGCGGAGTGTTCTTAAGTGGTACGATTTTTATGTATATTGTTAGAAGATCTCATGTGTAATTGAAGAGTATGTGTTGAAATTTGATAAATTCGGGTCGCTCAAGAGAGTGGACTCAACTGATGTGGGGATGAATGCGAGATTTGTAGAGGATTACAGTACTAGATGATCTGTGTTTTCACAAACTTGTTAATAATTTAAGTTTAATCTCACTATGGTATTGTGGCATCATTAAAGTAAAAGTGTTATGAGTTGTTGAGTGTGTCTTTATGTATGGCTTCAAGCCAAGTTGGGGAGGTTACTGTTGATTAACTGATTGTACGGTTATATGCTATGTTGGTCCCTTTTTGAGGTATGCTGGCGGATCAGTTCTGGTTGCAGAAATTAAGCCGAGGATGGCACAAGTGAAGCAAAATTTTGACAAAGGTTATATGGTACTTCGTAGATGTGTGGAAATAATAGGATGTCTTGAGCTATTATTAATAAAGAATGCTTAGCATAAAGAGAAGGAAGTTGTTTGGTCGTATCAGAATGAGATCATGTCCTGCGGTGTCAAAGTGCTAATGAGGCACGGGTGGTTATGTCCGTTTGATCAGGTAAATTACAGTTCGAATATGAAGTAATGACTCTCAAGAATGGTTTTATTGTGTTCAAGATCCTACATGTAACAATTAGATGTCTCAAGGTTGTGTATGTGGTCAGAGATTGTGTATTCATCGGGGAATGTCGAGACATGTGGTATTTTTATATTAATTATGGGATCCTATGTATCGGCATCTGGAAAGTAATGGCAGCAAATTCGGGTTCGCAGGAAGTTCTTCAAAGTAAAGTATTCTGGAAGGTGGTATTTCTGTGAACAGCTGAGAGAGTATTCAGTGGCCTATGGGTCTTAGACAGTGTGGTCTTATGTTCGAGTCTCGTGTGGTAGGCATGGATTGAGGCATTGTGATGCTACAACGAGGGATAAATATCAAGTTGATGATGAATCAGAAAGGAAATTTGATATATGGAATTGGGAGAAAGTTCTTGTTGAGTTTTACCATGATTTGGGGATGGATATATTTTCTATGGGTATGCGAATCATGGAATGTGTAATGATTCTTCTTCTAGATGGGATTGACGGAAGGTCTTGGCTGGATGAGTTACAGTTCAGTTCTGAAAAGAAGTTCACAAAATTCCTAGGCTACGGGTAGCCTCAGGTAATCAAGGAGATGGTACTGCTAACTGGAATGATTTGACGAGAGTATGTGTCTCAAAAAAAGGGGAAGGTGATGTAAACTGATAATACTTCGTTAGTATTGCGGTGTTTTCTTGCTAGATCGACTGCTGATATCTGAGTGTGCTTGATAGCACAGGAGAATTCTAGAACATCTTTCGAAGAATGATTGGGTACTCAAGGTGTAATATGTATTCATATTGCGGAATTTAGGATCAGGTATAGTGATTCGTGTGCCATATGGAGTTGGAAACTGGGAGTTCTCATGTTCAGGCTATGTAGTGGTTATGGACAGTGTGTATTGGTACCGCTAGCGGCTATTGGGATTTAGAAGCCTGAGTGGATCTTTCTTTGCTTGGTATATTAAATTCTGGATATGATATTGGGGTGTAGACTGGTTGTCTCAGTGTTGGGTTATTCTAGACTATTGTGCTATGGGTTATGTTGGGAAATGCCACAAGTTGCATGGCTCGGTGCATCGGACTATGTTCTAGCAGAATGGTTGTGTTCCAAAGACCAACAGACTGCTGGGAGGGATTGCTCTTCTTAATTGGGCCTTCATGGCTAATGTCAGTGCAAAGGCTTCTAACATTGATTTAGTTCCGGTATTGAGGGACTTTTCAGATGCGTTTCTTGTGGCCGGGCATGTCGGTGGGCTAGATTTGTGGATTTCGGTATTGATTTGGTGTCGGGCACCATATCGTACGGCTCTGGAATAAGTTATAGTAGTGGAAGGAGCAGCTTCAGGTTTCTTGGTAATGAGTTTTTTTTGTAAGCTGATTGGATACGTGTTTCGCTTGAGTTGGCTTGGTTGGCCCCGAATTGTATTGATGAAGGATAGGTTGATTCGATCGTTATTGAACCTGTTAGTGATCTAGGGAGATCTATGAGTTGCTTTTTCCGTGCTGTGAGGCATTATGATTTTCGGACTGTGGGCACATATAGTGCGGTGCTATCGAGATTCATAGTGGAAGTTGAGGGGG
>MU755484.1:101054-126828 GCA_026770625.1 Nicotiana glauca
CTCTTTCGTTTGAGTCATTTGTCATGATTTGAGTATGTTCAGACCGTTCCTCATTGGTGCGTGTATTATCAATTTGTGGCTTAGGCCTAGGTTGAGGTGTCATATCAACAGAGTGGTGTGTTGGATTCGAGGAGATCGTTGGAGTCATTAATGAATATGAACAGATTTGATTTCAGCTTGTTGGAAGGATAATATCGAGGTTCGGCTCGGAAATCTGCTGTGGTATTAGTCAAAATGGAAGTGGCTTCATGAATGGTTGATCTGAGAGATGGTTACGGTTTGCTGCGTGTTTTATTTATTGTTGGCAGTATATGAAAGTGTTGGAATGAGACTTTAGATAAATAAGAGGTTTTTTATTGGTATTTGGTTATTGTGGGCAACTGCTGTGAATAGAGGCTACCGTTTCGAGTGTTTGGATTATGTGGTATATCATATTATTTCACCTGAGGTTGCAGGTATGGGTTATTACAGCCGGTTCGGGCTTATTCTGAGTATAGATGTGATGTTCCGATCTTGTGTATGATTTCGGAAAGTGTAATGTGGTTCTGCGGTTTATGGTTTAGATGGACTGTGAAATTTCAGCTATATGGTGTTATCGGATCTATGCGAGGTAGGGTGACGAGGGATCACCCCGGGTATATGCTTGGTAAGGTCATTCAGCTATTGGGTTGCTTCTAGTACAATTATGGGTACGCTCGAGGACGAGCGTTTGTTTAAGTTAAGGAGCATGTGACGACCCGACCCGTCGTCTCATGTGTTACTGCTCCGTTTTCCCCATTTTATGCTTCTTCATGTTTCATTATCAGTGTTTGGTGTGTTAGAGTTGATTTGGATTGGTTTTGATAAGAAATGAGACACTTAGTCTCTTTAAGAAAGGCTTAAGTTGGAAAAGTCAACCGAATGTTGACTATTGAGTTAGAGGGCTCGGATGTGACTTCTGGTGATTCGGTTAGCTTCAGGGGATGATTTGTGACTTAGGAGCGTGATCGGAATTGATTTTGGAGGTCCGGTATAGAATTTGGCTTGAATTTGTGAAGTTAGCATTTTGGCGATATCCGGTTGATAGGTGAGATTTTGATCCGAGGGTTGGAATGGAATTTCGAGAGTTGCTGTAGCTTCGTTAGGTGATTTTAGATATGTGTGCAAATTTTCAAGTCATTCAGACATCGTTTCGTCGGGGTTTCGATCGAATGCGTGTTTCGGAAGTTTTTAAAGAACTTAGGCTTGAATCTGATGAGAATTGATGATTTTTGTGTTGTTTGATGTGTTTTGATGATTGGAACAAGTTTGGATAATTTATTAAGGCATATTTGTGTTTTTAGTTGAGGTCCCGGGGGCCTCGGGGTGGTTTCGGATGGCCAACAGGGTGAATTTTGGACTTTTGTGATTGCTGATGGTTCTGATATCTGGTATTTCCCCATTTGCGAAAAAGGGACCGCAGAAGCGGTTCCGTAGATGCGATAGGGAGGTCGCAGGTGCGGTTTGAGGCCTCGAGGCAGTTTCCGCAGAAGCGGATGTTGGACCGCAAATGCGGTCACCACAAAAGCGGAATTGGACCGTAGAAGCGATCCTGGGCGAGTTAATGAAAACCGCTGAAGCGGATAGAAAATCGCAGAAGCGGTAGTCACAGAAGCGGGTTGGACACTGCAGATGCGAAAATAACTGTTCACAGAAGGGTTTTAAAATGACATTTCATCCGCGACTTGGGGGTTATTTTCCTCCATTTTTGAGCATCTTGGGAGCTTTTTAGGAGCCATTGAAGAGGGTTTCGACTGGAGTTTACCGGAGGTAAGTTCTACGAATTAAAAACATGGTTATATTGTGAAATTGGACTGGAAATTCATGGAAATTGAGCTAAAAACTTATGAATTAGGGCTTGAATTTTGATATTTCAAATTGGGATTTGATAGGTCATTTGAGCTCGGATTTGGGAGTTCTTGGTATGTATGGACTCGTGGCGAGATGAGGAATCTGGTAATATAAGTTTTGTAATTTTTTGAGAAGCGAGCCCGGGGCTCGGGTTTTGCTAGTTTCAAGATTTTTGCTATTTCTTGATTGTTTTCGATTGGGTATTGATCCCTTGGCATATTGTGATGTATTTACACTGATTTTGGTTAGGTTCGACATGCGTGGAGGCCGATTTGAGGGCTAAAGGCGTCGCGAGCTAGGGATTTCGCCGGTTCGAGGTGAGTAATGCTTGTAAATGATATCCTGAGGGTTTGAAACCCAGATTTCACATCGTAACGTTGTATTAAGGCGTGACACGCATTCAACGATGGATGCAGGGTCGTTTACTATTGTGGATTTCTGACTTGGTTCATCCCGAGTGATAGTTCTGCTATATTGGCGATTGAGACACATACTTTATTACTGTGAATTGGGCTTATTGCCACGTTTGGGGCCTTGTGCCGACCTGTAGAATTCTTAGGGGATCTTTATTTGTTTTCCTCACTTGTTTGCGTAAATCATACTCTCAGTCATGTTTTCAACTATTAAAAATATGATAAGAACAATATTTTGAACATGAAATCATAAATAAAATGAATATGAGGGCTGAGATCCCTACAGTACGTAATGCCCGAGTGGCTGCGCATTTATTTGACTGAGATGGGTTGAGTACCCAATAGTGAGGATATATTTTCCTATGATATGGATCGGGCTGCACGCGCAGCGATGATATATTAATATTGAGGTCGAGAGCCTGTTTGATGCCACGATATGGCTGATATTGCGCTTGGGCTGTTGGAGCCCCTCCGGAGTCTGTACACACCCCCAGTGAGCGCCATTGATGATAAATAAATGGAGCGGGCTGCACGCCGCAGCGGGTACTGGAATGTACCGTTATTTGCATTGCATTTCATTCATGCATTTGTTCACTATTTTATTGTTTTTGTTATTTCTTGGGATATCTGTTTGTTGTTCTGGTATTGTCTGATCACTCTTAAAGAGGATAAATCTTAGACAGTGGTAACAATGACATTGTATAATGCATTTGGTCAGGTAACAGTGGCTGACCGGGAATAAGAATATTGCCCGAGGGGCGGGTCTCTGTGCATAGTGTCAATAATTGTTGAAAAATTATTTTCGCAACTGTTGAAAGGATCATCTTTAAAAGAGGTTTAAAACTGAGCCAAGATACTTTGAAAGGTTTCACAGTTTTCACTGATTTTCTCAATTTAAGGGCTTTTCACTGCTTCTACATAGCATGATGATCTGTTATACGTGATTTCTTACTGCTCAGTTATTATTTACTTTTATTTCTCACTGAGTTAGAGTACTCACTTTACTCCCTGCACCTCGCGTGCAGTTGCAGGTATTATTCCCCGATAGCGAGTTATTAGCTGATTGAAGGTACTACTATTGCAGCTGAGCAAGGTGACCGCCAGCGTTCGCGGCACCGGACGTTGTCTTTAAAATTCCAGAATTTATTTTTGTACATTATTAGCCGTGTAGTTGTGTTCAGACTTCTTTAGATGCTCGTGACTTATGACACCCCGATTTCGGGCTGAGCTGGGATGGTTCCCTGTTATATCATTTTCTTCCGCATTTATGATAATGTTATCTATTGTTTTCGACTAATTCTTGCTAAGTAATTGTTAAAAGAAGTATTGTTAATCTGTTGGCTGGCCTTGTCTTCACGATAGGTGCCATCACGACCGAATTCGGGAATTGGGTCATGACAAACATGGCAGCAGAATTAGTGGCTCATGGTCTATCCTTGGTGACTTCAACACTATTATGGCTCCAGAGGAAAAGAAGGGTGGTACCCCTTACACTCTAAGCAAAAGTGGAGACTTCATTACATGTATGGATGACTGTGGAATATCAGATCTTAGCTTTACAGGGAACCCTTTTACATGGTGCAATGGTAGTAGGAGGAGGAAAATAATCAGCACAAGATTAGATAGGGTTCTTATAAATGAAGACTGGGCAGAGAACTTTCAAACAAATAGAGTTGACCACCATGCCAAATCAGGGTCGGACCATAGTCTCATCACCTTTAAATTTGGTAATGAGAACCCTGAAGTAATCAAATGCTTCATGTTCCTTAATTTCTGGACTAAGTAGAGCGAAAACAATTCCTTAATTGAAAGTATCTGGAACAAGGAGGTCCAGGGAAACGACTAATGGATCCTTCAACAGAAATTAAAAGCAGTAGCCAGGGGCCTCAGCAAATGGTCCAAGGAATCTATTGGTAATGTCTTCACTTTAGTCAAACAATCTGAGCTGGAAATGAGTAGGCTAGAGCAGCAATATGAGACTCATAACACGGATGCCAATAGACAGAACCTATACAAGGCCCAAGCAAAATATACTAGATGGCTAAAAATGCAAGAATCCATTCTCAAGCAAAAATCCAGAATCAAATGGGCTGAAGAAGGTGACTCTAACTCCAAATATTTTCATAGTGTGATCAAGGAGAAAAGGAGGATAGCATATATCCACATAATCAAAGATAATCACGGAACATGGATTGAAGGCAATGAAGCTATTACAAATGCTACTATTGATCTCTTCAGCAATCTGTTCACTCACACCCAAAGTGACAACAATCTGTCCATTCTGTAATGCATTCAACTGATGGTCACAGAGGAAGACAACCATCTCATGAACCATATTTCTGAAGAAGTAGAGATTAGAAATGCAGTATTCTTTATAGACCCCAAGAGCTCTGTAAGTCCGGATGGCTTCAGTGGTCACTTCTACCAAGCTTCATGGGACATTATTAAAAGGGAGGTTTGCAAGTTTTTTCAAAATTTCTTTAATGGTTACAATCTTTCCAGATACTATACTCATACTAATCTGGTCCTCATTCCTAAAGTGTCCTCCCCTTCATCTTTATCTCAACTAAGGCCCACTAGTCTTTGTAATGTGTCAAATAAGATTATATCCAAAATTATCAGTGTTAGGATAACTAACATCCTCCATAATCTAATTTCTGATAATTAATATGGTTTTGTTAAAGGTAGACTAATCAATGAAAATATCCTTCTTGTTCAGGAACTTGTTCATGGTATCAAGAAGAACAATCAAGGGGGAAATAATGTCATTAAGCTTAACATGTCCAAAGTTTACGACAAACTCTCCTAGAATTTCCTCATGGTTATGCTAAGAAGAATGAACTTCTCTGAAATTATCATAGATACCATCTATAGACTGGGTTCAGAGAACTGGTATTCCATTTTAATAAATGGAACAAGACATGGATTCTTTATGTCAACAAGAGGACTTAAACATGGAGACCCTCTTTCCCCTTCTCTATTTATTATAGCGGCTGAGACTTTATCTAGGGCCCTTAACAGACTCAATGAGAACAACCAATTCATTGGCTTCTCTATGAATCCTAAAGGACCCAAGATAAACCACCTAAGTTATGCTGATGATCTAATTCTTTTCTCTTCTGGTGACAGAAGATCTATAAAGTTGCTAATAGAAATCCTTGAGGACTACCAGGATGCATTAGGCCAAGAGATCATCAAAGAAAAAAGTTTTTTCCTTAAATACAACCATGGAGTTGCCAGAAACAATAAAAGAACCATTAGAAGGCTACAAAAATGGATAGGCTTTAAGTACATGCATTTCCCCTTTACATATCCTGGGTACCCTATCTACATAGGTAGAAAAAGGATTTGCTACTTCGCCGACCTAGCCACAAAAGTGCTAAACAAAGCGGGAGGCTGGCAAGGGAAACTCCTATCATTCGGTGGTAAAGCTATTATCATCAAGCACATCCTTCAGTCCCAAACTTTATATCTGTTGTCAGCTATGGTACCTCCTAAGTCCATTATCAAGCAGATTGAGATGTACCTTGCAAATTTCTTCTTGGGAAATAAAGAAGGTAAAAGGAGTTATCACCGGTGCTCCTGGGACAACATGAGCTATCCTACTGATGAGGGAGGTGTTGGATTCAAAAAGCTCCAAGATATATGCAACTCATTTGCAGCAAAAAGATGGTGGAGATTTAGGGTGAAAAACAACTTATGGAGGAGCCTAATGGAGACAAGAGATAAAGTGGAAGATTACATTTATTGGAAGATAAACAAGGGTAATAGCCTATTTTGGTGGGATAGGTGGCTATCATCAGGGAACATCAAAACAATAGCCAACCCCCCCTCAAAACCAGGAAACACCAAAATCAAGGATTTCTTCAATAACTAAGGATGGAACTTGGAGCTTCTTCAAGAAGCTGTGCCTCAGAGAGTCGTTGATGAAATTGAGAAAATCAAGATTGGTTACAATGATATTCTCGATAAGCCATATGGACCCCCAATCCCCAAGGATCCTTTTCTTGTTCTTCCGCCTACTACCTTCTAAGGAAAAGAAAGGATCCCTCTCCTCATTTGGCCAAAATTCGGAATAAACATCTACCTTTCAAAATCTCCTTTACTGCATGGAGAATTCTGAATGGCAGGCTACCCCTGGGTAATATAGTCCTGAAGTTTAGAACTAACAGTATATCTAGTTGTTGTTGTTGCAGGGTGCCAGAAGAAAAAACCATGAACCATGTCT
This sequence comes from Nicotiana glauca, assembly GCA_026770625.1. Classification (NCBI taxonomy): domain Eukaryota; kingdom Viridiplantae; phylum Streptophyta; class Magnoliopsida; order Solanales; family Solanaceae; genus Nicotiana; species Nicotiana glauca. The sequence continues at coordinate 107,565 of MU755484.1, forward strand.
TCGTAACTAGAAACACAACAAAGAAGGTATGGAACACTATGTCCACTCTGCTAGGATTTCGGACCACGGGAAGGAATATACCATGTATCATAACTCAATGGTGGAACAGACACCCAAAAAACAATGTACATAAGTTTCTACTACAAATCACTCCAACCATAATATGCTAGGAAATATGGAAGGCCAGGTGCGGAAAGAAATATGGTAAGAAGACTATTTCCATTTTTAGAATATGTCAACAAGTTCTTTTTCAGGTAATTTCCATGGGCAAAAAATACAGCCATGGATTGGAATTGGACGTGGAACAATGTATGCAAGGTGGCAGAGGATTACAAGATTCAACTGAAGAGTATTATGGTTCTTTGGGAGCCCTCGACAGTAATCAATGGAAAATAAATACAGATGGAAATTTCTGCGCAAACGCAAGCAAAGCAGGCATTGGGGGTGTTGTTAGGAAAAGAAATGGTCAAATAGTCATGGCTTTCTCTGCACCAATACATTTCTTAACTAACAATTACTCTAAAGTGCAAGTGGCCTTGTTTGCTATTCTCTGGTGTTGTGACCACAACTGTCAAGACCTAATACTGGAATTAGAATCTCTCCTGGTTGTTAACATGATCCAAGGGAAATACAATACCCCATGGAGACTAAAAGAGGGAGTCACATTTATTCAGCAAAAGGTGCAACATCATGGCATCAAGATAAAACATTGCTATAGGGAAGGAAATGAAGTGGCCGATGCTTTGGCCAAACATGCTGCTACTCTCACGTAAAGGCCATCTTCGTCAACGAAATTGATGTGTCTGCTAAGGCCAGAAAAGCAATGACTATGGATAGAAGGCAGATTCCGAATTTCAGAACTAGACCAAAGAAACACTCGGGATGGATATTTGATCCTCCTTAAACGATAAGGAAAGAGATACTGATGTATTGAACCATATCATGTTATAGTAGCTCTTTTATAATTTAATAGGCCTAGCCATTTTAGTTTTCCTAGAAAAGTGTGACTATATGAGGTTTTGGCCTTTGTCCCCTCCTGTACTATTTTGCTAATGAATAAATAGGGTAGGGGTCTATGCCAAACCCTCCAACACCACAGGAGATGAAAACCTGGGTGGATGGTTTTAATTAAAAAACTATTAAAATAAGACTAACCATTAAAACAAAACTATCTTTTGGTATTTTTCAAGATTAAAAATGACTACAAAATATTAATGAAACTATTTTTTTGTAATTTTTATTTTCTTGTAATAAAGCTAAGTAAAAGAGTCAAATTAGTTGAAATAGCGATATTAGGCCTAAATTAAATATTTACGTGCTAAAATATAAATTTTTTGGGGGAGGGTCAAAAATCACATGTCTACATATACGATTAAATAAAATTTAAGTTACAATCGAAATAAATATTGTATTTAAAATAACAATGCGATACAATACAAACGGTAACAACCATCCAAAAAAGCTGTAAACTATTTTCGGTAAAAACAATAAATCAAGGACCAAAATAGTCTCACTCTGTTAAGAAACTTAGCTCAAAGTAATAATATGAAACAAGCAAATAGACAAGAATGTAGAGAGAAAGAGAGGATATACTCTTATTTCTTCAAGTGTTTTCCAAGTGTGTAAATGTAATGTCCAAACCCTTTATTCATAGGATAACATTGAGGTAGTACAAAGGGATGTCATGAGCACGATATTAACTATTGAGAACATGGAGAAAAATCATGGGGAGGTTATGGAGGTGTGAGAGTTACAACTATAATAGTGAGAAACTGTGGGGATTATCTACATAATGGAGAAGATTAGTGGGAGTAACCACTTTAGTAGGGGTGTTCATAAAAATCCGAAAAATCGAATCAAACTGAAAACAAAACCAAACCGACCAAAAAATCCGATAATTTTTGGTTTGGTTTGGTTTTGCTTTTGAATTTTAAAAATCGATCAAAATTGGTTTGGTTTTGATTTTAATAAAAAATAACCGAAAAAACGAACCAAACCAACTATAGGAGTAGCTAATTTAAATTTATTATTACACCTATATATATGTATATTTTTATACAAAGTTTCAAAAATTTTATGGTGAATTTTAACCGTTTGAACTTTTAGTACAGTTTTTTACCTTTATATTCTAGTTTGACTGGTAGTTTTCTTTTGTTAACTGTAAGAATCCATTTCGTGTTAAAAATATATATTTTTAATTGAGTCTTTGATTATTCATCACTACTTGATTCAATTATCATCAATATATTTTAGTAAATAATAGATTTCCCAAAGGGCAATTGATTTGATATTTTATCGTTGAAAATGTAGTCGCCCGAATATGTGTTTGGTAATGTATGTCTTATGTTAAAGAAAAAACCGTCAAATAACCGAAAAACCGAAAACCTGACAAAACCCGACATAAACCGAATCGAGAATAAACAACTTAATTGGTTTGGTTTGTGTACTAGTAAAAATCTAACCATATGACAGCCTCAGGGCCAGCCCCGTCCTAACCAACTTATAACGAATGGTCAATGCAACTGACTTTTAACTCCTGACAGTTGTTCTTAAGGCGAACAAGGGGGTTACGGCCCTTTCACGACAAGAGGACGTTTTCTCGACTAAACTACGACAACTCGTGACCAGTTCACAGAGCTTGAAGCTATAAATACCAAGAAAGAGAACTTTCAGGAGGGGCTTCTTCTTCTACACAACTCTGAATACATAAAAATGGAGGAATATGCTCCACGAATAGGGCGATGAACAAGACAACTGTAAGATCCTGAACCTCTTTAAGGAGAGGTAGGTCAAGCTACTATGATGAATAAAACCCTGCTTATATCATTCTCCAATTGATTATTCATATATCTCAAATTTGTCTTCTGATTCAGTGATTAATTATGATTTGCTATGATTTATCCTTGATTCATTTTGATTGTTTTCACTTATAAAGTATTTAGCATCTTATAAGTCAAATAATTTGGCGCCGTCTGTGGAAATTTCCTAGCGAAATCACATAGTTTCTTCCTGGATCGAAGCCAAAGAAACGTCCAAAAAGAAAGCAATCCAACTAGAACAAGCCAAAGGAAGCGCATCGAGCACAGAATACTCGAATGCGTCAAAAAAACTAAGATCCTCTGCCCAGTTAATCTTGAAAAAGCCCAAACGAGAAGAAGAAGCCCCCTTTCTCCCTCAGGACAGAAGTGTGAAGCATTTCCCTCACCCCTAATGTGGTGCAAGGCCGAAAACCGGCACAGGGATGTTTCAAGCCAGGGATCGAAAATCACCCAGAAACTTCGCCATCGAAATAAGTTCGACCTTGCTCGAACTAAGAATAAAGCTAAGTGCCTTCGCCATCGAAATAAGTTCGACCTCGCTCGAACTGAGAATAAGGCTAAGCGCCTTCGCCATAAAAGTAAGTTCGACCTCAGGCGAACTGGGACTAAGGCTAAGTGACTTCGCCAACAAAGTAAGTTCGACCTCGCTAGAACTAAGAATAAGGCTAAGTGCGTTCGCCATCAAAATAAGTTCGACCTCGCTCGAACTGAGAATAAGGCTAAGCGCCTTCGCCATCAAAGTAAGTTCGACCTCAGTCGAACTGGGACTCAGGCTAAGTGCCTTCGCCATCGAAATAAGTTCGACCTCGCTCGAACTAAGAATAAGGCTAAGTACCTTCGCCATCAAAGTAAGTTCGACCTCAGTAGAACTGGGACTAAGGCTAAGTGCCTTCGCCATCAAAGTAAGTTCGACCTCAGTCGAACTGGGACTAAGGCTAAGTGCCTTCGCCATCAAAGTAAGTTCGACCTCGCTCGAACTAAGAATAAGGCTAAGTGCCTTCGCCATCAAAATATGTTCGACCTCGCTCGAACTGAGAATAAGGCTAAGCGCCTTCGCCATCAAAGTAAGTTCGACCTTATTCGAACTAGGACTAAGGCTAAGTGCCTTCGCCATCGAATAAGTTCGACATCGCTCGAACTGAGAATAAGGCTAAGCGCCTTCGCCATCAAAGTAAGTTCGACCTCGCTCGAACTAAGAATAAGGCTAAGTGCCTTCGCCATCGAAATAAGTTCGACCTTGCTCGAACTGAGAATAAGGCTAAGCGCCTTCGCCATCAAAGTAAGTTCGACCTCGGTCGAACTGGGACTCGGGCTAAGTGCCTTCGCCATCAAAATAAGTTCGACCTCACTCGAATTGAGAATAAGGCTACGCGCCTTCGACATAAAAGTAAGTTCGACCTCAGTTGAACTGGGACTCAGGCTAAGTGCCTTCACCATCGAAATAAGTTCGACCTCGCTCGAACTAAGAATAAGGCTAAGTGCCTTCGCCATCAGAGTAAGTTCGATCTCAGTCGAACTGCGACTAAGGCTAAGTGCCTTCGCCATCAAAGTAGGTTCGACCTCGCTCGAACTAAGAATAAGGCTAAGTGCCTTCGCCATCGAAATAAGTTCGACCTTGCTCGAACTGAGAATAAGTCTAAGCGCCTTCGCTATCAAAGTAAGTTCGACATCGCTTGAAACAAGAATAAGGCTAAGTGCCTTCGCCATCGAAATAAGTTCGACCTCGCTCGAACTGAGAATAATTCTAAGTGCCCTCGCTATCAAAGTAAGTTCGACCTCAGTCGAACTGGGACTAAGGCTAAGTTCCTTCGCCATCAAAGTAAGTTCGACCTCGCTCGAACTAAGAATAAGGCTAAGTGCCTTCGCCATCAAAATAAGTTCGACCTCGCTCGAACTGAGAATAAGGCTAAGTGCCTTCGCCATCAAAGTAAGTTCGACCTCAGTCGAATTGGGACTAAGGCTAAGTTCCTTCGCCATCGAAATAAGTTCGACCTCGCTTGAACTGAGAATAAGGCTAAGCGGTTTCGCCATCAAAGTAAGTTCGACCTCGATCGAACTGGGACTAAGGCTAAGTGCCTTCGCCATCAAAGTAAGTTCTACCTCGCTCGAACTAAGAATAAGGCTAAGTGCCTTCGCCATCGAAATAAGTTCGAGCTCGCTCGAACTAAGAATAAGGCTAAGTGCCTTCTCCATCAAAGTAAGTTCGACCTCGGTCGAACTGGGACTCGGGCTAAGTGCCTTCGCCATCGAAATAAGTTCGACCTTGCTCGAACTGAGAAAAAGGCTAAGCGCCTTCGACATCAAAGTAAGTTCGACGTCAGTCGAACTGGGACTCAGGCTAAGTGCCTTCGCCATCGAAATAAGTTCGACCTCACTCGAACTAAGAATAAGGCTAAGTGCCTTCGCCATCAAAGTAAGTTTGACCTCAGTCGAACTGGGACTAAGGCTAAGTGACTTCGCCATCAAAGTAAGTTCGACCTCGCTCGAACTAAGAATAAGGCGAAGTGCCTTTGCCATCAATGTAAGTTCGACCTCAGTCAAACTGGGACTAAGGCTAAGTGCCTTCACCATCGAAATAAGTTCGACCTCGCTCTAACTAAGAATAAGGCTAAGTGCCTTCGCCATCAAATCATGTTCGACCTCAATCGAACCAGGACTGGGGTCAAGCTTCCTCGCCATAAGACTGCAATTCCACCTCGCTCATATCGAGACGAAGGATAAGAACTGTCATCAGTTAAGGGCCGATACACCAATATTTGCCGAACTCAAAAAGTCGACACTCCAAGTATGCAAAAAAATAAGGTACGAAATAGGCGCAAGACAAACAACGAAAAAGAAAAATCATTCATTCACAAAGTTGTGAATGCGGGTCATCCCCGCTCACACCAGGCCAGGGCCGGTGGACATAAAAAAAAACAAAGAAAAACAACAATATATGAATGCCAACCGATGAACGGAACAAAAAAAACCAAGAACAAATTCTTTCACTCGGCGCCATCCTCGCCACCACTCGTACCGTCGTCACATCATAACCTAAATCAGCATGGGCCTCACGAGCCTTCTGACGTGCCACCTTGAAAGTCGCCTCGGTCACAGTACCTGCCTCTCACAAGTTCTTGAAGATATCGTGTTGAGCTTCAGCATAGACCCAAAGTTCATGAGCTTGGTTGGGAACGACAGCGTGTGACGACCCAACTTGGTCTTGCAGTCGCTTGTTCTCCTCCTCCAAGACCGTAATCCGATCCGACAGAACTTGGGACTCCCGGTCAAAGACACTAATTCGCTCCTCGAGCCCCTCTTCCCTAAGGGTTGCGGTAGTCCTCTCCGTTTATCGTTCAGCTTCATGAATGCGGATCGCCTCCTCCAACGCCCTGGCCCTCGTCGAGGCATCCCTCTCCTGAAGTTTCAAGGCAGCAATCTCGCCCTCCATCTCCTTAAACTTCCCGCTCCACTCCATGGCCATCTCTGTCGCCTTAACCTGGTTCTAATCCGCCTCCAATTCCATCTCCCTCAACTTATCCTGCAGGTGCGCACACTCAGTGGCAATCCCCTTTCCCACCTCGAGCTCCTCATCCTTCATACGAATTTGCTCCTCAAGCTCACTTTTGCTACCAAGCGCCTGCAGCAGCTCTCGATCCCACTTTTCCAGCTCCTCACCCAGAGATCGGTTACAAGGATTGTTCCTCAATCGCCTGTGCAGCTCTCGGAACCTGTCACGATAACGACGATATTTTCCCAGCATTTGCAGGAAGATCCTCAAATGGACATTGGCTCTGTGGATGCTCTCCACCTCCAGCAAGTAAGTCTGCAAAACAAAGAGAACGATTAAAACTAAAGCCCAGGCTAAGACAATGAAGAAACAACTAGAGTCGCGCCACGTACCCTTAGGCCCATCACGACCACTTCATTCATCACCTCAACATCAGAAACGCTCCTCAGGGACGCGTTCTCGGCCTCCGAACATAACAACTCAAATTGTGACACCAAGCTACTTCCTTGGGTCAGTAGGTTCAAATCTGAAGAAACTTCAATAAAACGGGCCGGGACCCTGCGTGAACCACAAAGTTGGTAAATCCCTCCTCAAACATACGGACGTCGTCGGGTTCTAAATCAGACTCAGACTTATACTCCTCCACCACATTCTTTCTCCTCTCCGCCGTCGATGGTCCAGAACTACCCACCGTGGTCGAAGAAGGTGCGTTCGAGGTCACAATGGCGACCTCTGGAGATTGACCTTCCACCTCAGTAGCAGGAACTTCCGACCGGGTCTCCAAAACAACAATATTCTCTCGGCTTGAACTGACGGGGGCAACTTCAGCTAATAGCCCCCTCCCAACGGCAGGCGCCACAACAACTTCTCCCTCTGACTCCATTGGAAGAGAATCCAAATTGATCACCATTGGAGGAGCTGCCACAAATGCTACCCTCCGCCTTTTCGATGGCCTTTCTTCCTCTCCGGTTGGTGGCGAGTCAGTTCGAGGGCGGGTGGCCCCAGATGGTCCCACGTCCTGAGACACAGACCGTGTCAGAGAGGCGGCCACTGATGATTCAACCGAAGCTTCCCTCGATACCGGACGAGGCACAGGCGCTGCAGTAAGTCGAGCAGACGCAGCCGATCGACGGAAAGCTAATTGAGGAGCTCTGGCGCGACGAGTTCTCCCTAACCACAACAAACGAACATTCGATGCATAAAGTCAAAATAAGGCAAAATAGAAATAAAGAAGGGCCTCTATTTCACCTCTCAGGGACCTACGTCCGCGTCTCTCCCAAAAAGTCGACCACGTGAGAATTCCCACAGTATGAGGAAGCACGGCCTCGACCCATTCCCGGATCCCCTCCAAAGGAGGCGATAACAGCTTTTCAGCTACAAAACATTAAAGTAAATCAATAACTACAAATACAAGGCGTAAAGAAGGTCGAAATAGAGCATTTTTTCAGTCGGAAACGAGGACTTACGTGCAAAGTTCCAAACTTCTGGAAACCCGCTCGGGTCTGCCATAAGGTGCTCAGTCCGAATATAGAAAATTTTTTCAAAGAAACGACGGTTGGTCCTGTCGTCCATCCCAACCACCAAGCCCCTCGACCCTCGAGGGCGTGCATGAATCATGGTGCCGCGGATCTTTTGAGGAGCAAAGAGGCTAAGCACGTGCCTCGGAGTGACTTTCCTACCAGCTAGCTCCGCATACTTGATAAACATGAGAAACAGTTTATAGAGGTAAGGAGAAAGTTGGGCCGGACACACCTCATAATTACGGCAGAAGTCGACCACCAGCATCGGGAGTGGAAGTGTGTACCCCCACTAGGAAGGGGTAAGTATAGAACGAGCAATACCCAAGACGGTCGATCTGAACCATATCCTCAGTCTTCGCAAGCGCGATCTCGACGTAGCGTGGAATGCCCCACTGCTCCCGCATCTATTCTATCCCCACTTCCCTATTAGAGAAGCAATGTCCACCTGCTCCATGCTGCCTGGTGCGCCAAAATCCACCACCGGACTTCCCAGACGTGGCAGAACTTTATCGACTGGAGTAACTTCTTCACATTCCATCAGCTCTAAACCTTCGGTTGATTGAGCGGGATTTTCAACCACCGGAGAATTAGCCGGAAGATTACCACGAGAAGAAGTTCCCGCCATAATTGACTCACGAGTGAGAGAAAGAAAAGCTTTTATGGAGAAACGAGGAGATCAATGATGACAGCGATTAAAAGAGGAGAGAAAAATGCGATTTAGCAGAAGGAAAGGTTTCTTAGGATATCTCTCAGAAGAATGATGAGTGTGCAAAAGGCAAATGACAAATCCTTTCTGTTTGTAAGAAACATACTCTGCCTTCACGAAACCCAATAGTCATCATTAATACTTGACCGGGCACGAAACGACTCGGTTTCATAGAAACGTGCGCCATTATGAACAACTGCGCGAGATAGTGCTTCACTTACCAACCGACATTTCAGTTCCGAAACTATCATAACGGTACGTAAACACCGAAAAGACGCCCCCGGGTCATCTCGGAATTTTTAACGCCATTAATAAACGAAAGGTGAGTCCGACTCCTCCTGATTACGCCATACTATCCGTCCGTCTAAGTCGGCACAGGCACTACCCCGGCGAACGGAGGGACTAACTGTACTGGTAAAAATCTGACCATACGACAGCCTCAGGGCCAGCCCCGCCCTAACCAACTTATAACGAATGGTCAGTGCAACTGACTTTTAACTCCTGATAGCTGTTCTTAAGGCGAACAAGGGGGTTACGACCCTTTCACGACAAGAGGACGTTTCCTCGACTAAACTACGATAACTCGTGACGAGTTCACATAGCTTGACCCTATAAATACCAAGAAAGAGAACTTTCAAGGGGGACTTCTTCTTCTACACAACTCTGAATACATAAAAATAGATAAATATGCTCCACGAATGGGGCGATGAACAAAACAACTGTAAGATCCTGAATCTCTTTAAGTAGAGGCAGGTCAAGCTACTATGATGAATAAAACCCTGTTTATATCATTGTCCAATTGATTATTCATATATCTCAAATTTGTCTTCTGATTCAGTGATTAATTATGATTTGCTATGATTTAACCTTGATTCATTTTGATTGTTTTCACTTATAAAGTATTTAGCATCTTTTAAGTCAAACAATTTGGTTCTAATATTTAAAAAATCGACTAACTTGATTTGAATTTTTTTAAGAAAAAATCGATCCGAACCGAATCATGAACGCCCATCCTCTCCGGGAGTTAATACACCGGGAGTTAATACACATCGAGTAATATAATTATATATTTCATAACATACTCTACCTCGAGTACCATTTTGATAATTTTTTTCTAATATCGTTACAATTCGGTTTAGAAGAGTTATCCAAGTCATTAGTATCCAATGGACCCCGAAACCCAATTGGCAAACTCTACTCCCTTCGCCGCCGGCGATGAATCAGACGGTCACAACGAAGAGCGGAGAAAATGTTGCTCTAACTGTAACAGACCAATAAAAGTGTGTTTATGCAGCATAATTCCACCGGAACCAATCGCAACTATTACTCGAATCGTAATCCTTCACCATCCTCACGAGCAACGGCACAAGCTCGCCACGGTCCCTGTTCTATCAAAGTGCCTCCGCAAATGCGACGTTATAGTTGGCCGGAGATTACGCTACGGCGATTCAGAAATTCTCGATTCTCTTCACGATGTAGCTATTCGTCACCCTAATTTTCCGTACAGAGCTATTTATCTGTTTCCTGGTATGAAATTATTCAAAAAATTACTACATGCATGGACGAGTTTATTCTTTTCGAATATTATTTGTGATTATCATTGTTGTTGATAATTTAGGCCAGTGTTGCTAGAGCTAGATTAGTTGTGATTAATCTGTTGTAAAAGACATATTTTACAACAACAACAACAACCCAGTATAATCCCACAAGTGAGGTCTGGGGAGAGTAATATGTACGCAGACCTTACCCCTACCCGAGGGGCAGAGAGGCCGTTTCGAGGAGACCCTCGGCTCAAGAAAGAAACAATTGACAGAAACAAGTGTCGATATATTAGTACTGTTAATAGGCTCATAATAAATAACATACAATACACAACATAACATAAAATAACTAAATAACAGCATTATAAGGAATATACGAGAAAGAGGAAAGTGTACTAATATCTAGAATATAGAGTTGTAAAAGACATATTTTAGATGTATTATTTAGTATTGGTATGAAACGGGTCTAAATGGAGCAGAATGGTTATTGAGGATTCATATAGCTTACCTGCACTAGTTGGGATTGAGGTTTTTTGTTGTCTGTTAATAATTGAGTATAGTAAATTGCTATCTCTAGCTGAAAAAAGAAAATGTTCGCACATTTGGAAGATGATTTGCTACTTAGCTGAGGAGAAACAGGAAAATGATTTACTTTAATTGAAAGTAAAAGGGAAGTCATAATTGTAGGTCCGTGCTTGTGGAAATGCCGTGCTTTTACTTTGGTATTTATTTGAGGGTTCTCTATGTATAAAGCTAATGGTACCTGGAAGAATGAGAAAAGGGTTATCTGTGTATAGAGATAAAGGTACCTTGAAGAATGAGAAGGGATGGTTACATAAAATGAGAACGATTTTGCTCACCAAGGCACTAAGATGCACCTCGTCACTCATTAGTTTTGTCATTGAAGAGAGCGAGACTAAACAGTAAATATAGTTGAAAATTCAGTACATTTATTGTTAACAATAAACGCTATAATTGATTATATTAGTGATCATGAATAGGAAATTTAAAATTAGTATAAGAATATTGCTCACAAAATTTGATTATGTTCGATTCTTAGCTGAGAGAACAGAGAAATGAAACGAGGAAGAAGAGAAATTGGAATTGTATTCTTTATGAATGTCGTTCAATACAATGTTGCACTCTTATAGTGCTAAAATCCCTAACTCCACTAACTAACTGATAGTGCATTTACAGCTGTCAAAACAACCACTATTTAACTAACTCAAACAACTCCCTTTACTTCTATTGCGTACAATTTGGTCCCTTATATCCCAAGACTCTCCCTTAAGCTGGAGAGTGAAATGCATTGAACACTGCTAGCTTGGAAAGAAGAAAACAGTGTTGTGCAGCACCAAGTCCTTTTCTCATGATGTCTGCCAATTGAAGATTTGTTGAAATATGATGAGGTGTGAGCAGTCCATTTTTTATCTTCTCCCGGACAAAGTGACAATCAATTTCAATGTGCTTTGTTCGTTCATGAAATATAGGATTTGCTGCAAATGGAGAGCAGCTATGCTGTCACAGTAGAGATCAACTGGTTGCTGTAAGGCAACATTCAATTCCTTTAATAAGCCAACTAGCCAAGTAACTTCAGCTGCTATTGCTGCAAGACACCTATACTCAGCTTCAGCTGAGCTACGACTTACTGTTTGCTGCTTCTTGGACTTCCAGGATAGCAAAGACTCCCCCAGATTTATAACATATCCAGTAATTGACCTCCGTGTATTTGGGCATCCTGCCCAATCAGAATCACAGTAGGCAGTGAGATGAGAGATAAGACCCCTCTTCAGGAATACAACAAGTCCAGGTGAGCCTTTGATGTACCTGACTACTCTAAGTGCAGCATGTGAGATTGCTTTGGATGTTGCTTGAGCTAGCTTAGCACTTGCACATCAAAACAAATATCAAGACGTGTGATGGTCAAATTGAGCAATTTTCGCACTAACCTCTGGTAACATGCTATATCCTACAATTCTTCATCTCCATTGTGTCCTATATGTTTGTCAAACTCTGTGGTAGTCAGTTTCTGATTTGTCTCAATAGGAGTAGAAGCAGGTTTAGCTGTAGCTTATCCTCTGGTCGAAATCAATTCCAGTTTATATTTCCTTTGGTTTAGTAGTAGGCCCTTATCTGATGTCATTACTTCTATGCTCAAGAAATATCTAAGTTCCCCTTAATCCTTGACTTTGAATTTGGTGTGCAAAGTACTCTTAGCCTCTTCCATTAAGGACATGTTGCTACCAGTGATTAAAAGATCATCAACATGCACCAAGATCAGAACAATGTCCTGTCCTGATTCTTTAGTAAACAAAGAGTGATCATATGCACTTTGATGGTATCATGCTCCTACTATGGCATCTGTGAGGCGTGAGCTTAATGTTCCATTGTCTCGAAGCCTGTTTCAACCATAGAGTGATTTCACTAGTCTGTAGACTTTATTCTCTCCCTGGCTTTGGAAAACCTTGTGACAAGAGCATGTACACTTCCTCATATAAATCACCTTGTAGGAATGCATTATTGACATCCATTTGATATAGGATCCACCCCTTTGAGGCTGCTCTGCTAAGGATAGTTCTCACAGTTACCATTTTGGCAACTGGTGAAAATGTCTCATGATAATCTAATCCTTCTTGTTGAGTGTATCCTTTTGCAACCAGTTGTGCCGTGAACCTCTCAAGCTCTCCATTTGACTTGTATTTGATTTTGAACCAAGTGACATAGGTGCCTTGCAAGTGCTTTAATCTCTTGGTTCATAGCTTCTATCCACCTTGGGTCATGTACACCTTCCTTAAAAGATTGTGGCTCAGTTAAGACTGAAAAAATACTAAGATAGGACTGATACGCAGGAGATAGATTATCATAGGAGATGGCATTAAAAATTGAGTGGGGATTGTTAGTGTGTGTCTTAACAGTAGTGATGTAATCCTTAAGCCAAATGGAAGGCTTTCCTTGTCGACAAGACTTCCTAGTCTCCACATCTGCAGATGCTGGTTGAGGATGTACACTTGCTTCCTTTCTTGGTTCTGAAGAATGTTCCCGAGCTTCTGTTGGCTCAGCTGCTTGTTCAGTAATAGAATTCTCATTCATTTGATCTGCATTCTCATGTTCTCCATCAGATATGACATTGTCTAGAACAGTTGCATCAGTTGTGGTTTCTCCTGCTGCAGCTGTACGATCTTCAATTTGTAGCTGCATGTTCTGAGATGTAGTTTGAATCACAGTTGGATGTGATTGTTGCTTCTCTTCTGCCTTCAATGAATGTTGAGAAGTAAAAAGATCCTCTGCATCATTTGGACTTGTAGTATTGGCAAAAGGAAAAATCTCCTCTTCGAACACCACATCTCTGCTAACCAATATACTTCTCATACATCCTATAACCCTTTTGAGTTTCTGAATATCCAATAAGAACAACATTTCTTGCCCTGACTCTAAATTTATCACCTTTAGGTAGGTTACTTGCATAGAACAAACAACCAAATACCCTTAAGTGATCCACCTTAACTGGTTTTCCATACAATAACTCATAAGATGATTTACCTTGTAATACACTAGTGGGCAACTTGTTTATCAAGTATAATGCAGTTCTTACACAATCACCCCAGAACCTTCTGGGAATTGCACTTTGAAATTTTAAGGCTCTTGCAACCTCCAAGATATGCCTGTGCTTTCGTTCAATCACCCCATTTTGTTGTGGGGTGTATGGACAACTTCTCTGGTGGAGAATCCCAAGAGAGGCAAACAAAGTATTGCTTTGAGAATTAAAGAATTATCTAACAACCTTCACAGTGATTTCAAACTTGAGTCTTTATCGTTGCAAGGAAGTTCTTTATTACAACTACTTCACACTTAGATTGTATTAAGCATACCCAAGTAAATCTGCTATAGTCATCTACAATTGTAAAAAATAGAGATTCCTATCATATGTAGGTACCTTTTTTGATAAGGTCCCCAAACATCCATGTGAACAAGCCGGAAACAACCACTTGACCTAGTGCTACTAGTAGCGAATTGTAATCTACATTGCTTTGCTAAGGGACATACTTCACAATTGTCCTGCACCCCAGTCTGTATTTTATTCTTCAATGCTGAAATATGCTCCATAGACTTTGCTGATGCATGGCCCAGTCTCAAATGCCATAGTCTTGTATCTCCATATTCCTTCAATAAGCTTGCTGCTGTTATTGGTAGATTCTCTTTTATCAGGTACAATCCATTGTTTTCTCTACCAATCCCCATCACCTTGCCATTGTAGAGCCCCTGAAATATGCAGAAATCAAGGTAAAAACTCACTAAGCAACATAAATGCTTAGTAAGTTTATATACTAATAATAGATTGAATTTAAAATCTGGCACATATAGAACTCCTTCAATAGTTTTGTCTCCTAACGCTACTGCCTCTCCTGTATGTGCTATGTCTGCCTTATTGCCAGTTGGTAATTGTACTCCATCTGTTCTATTGTCTGCTCTTAAAGATTACTTAGAACATTCTTGCAATGTGTCACATGATGGGTTGCACTTGAGTCCACTATCCAAACATGATCATTAGCAGCTACATGTGCTATTAAAGCAATAATACCTGCAGTTTTTTTGGAACACTCACTTGTGTTTGTTTTCTACAACAAGTTTACCAATTGTTTATATTGATCCTCAGTAAAGAAATTTCCTTGAGTTGGCATCATAACCTCCTGCTTTATCTTGCTTTATCTCACTGGTGGTTGCATTGTTTACATAGGTCCTTCCTCTTGGGTTTTGACCTTTCTTCTTGCTTTTGAAATCTGGTGAGTACCCTACTATCTTGTAACAATTTTCTTTAGGTGTTCTTTATAACCACTGTAATCACAGACTAATCCTGGCCTTTTAGGTCTGAATTCACGACTCTTTCTTGAGTGGATCCTTCAATGTGTCTGTAACCCCATGGTTCTTTGGATTTCCTCTTGTGTGACTATTGCATAGGCTTCGTTCACAGTGATTACATGCCTCTTAGCTAAAACATTACTCCTAATATTACCATAACTTTCATTCAACCCCATAGAGAAATTGCAACAGTCATATGTTCTTCAATAGCTCTACAGATGGCCTAGATTCTTCACAATCACACGAGGCTAAAGGTGCAATTACATCTAATTCATCCCACAGAACCTTCATCTTTGAATAGTAGCTAGTAACTGAATCAGTCCCCTGTCTCAAAGTTGCAATACCAGTCCAGAGGTGATAAATCCTCATTAGATTTGATTTATCAAATCTCTCCTAAAATCAGCCCACACTTCCTTTGCATTCGATGCATATACGATGTTAGGAATTAATTCATTAGAAACAATACTACCAATCCATGAGAGAACAATCGCATTACATTTCTCCCATTGCTCTGCCAATTCGCCTTTGTACATGCTTTTTACACATGATCCATCCACAAATCCCAGCTTGCTCTTTCCTCGGAGTGCCAATTTCATCGCTATACTCCACAGCGCATAATTTTCTGGGCCTGTGAGCTTGAGCAGAATTAAGACTAGCCCTGGAGCATCTGAAGCTTGCAAAAATAGTGGATGATTATGATCTAGAGAATTGACTTCACTCTCCGCCATAGCTATCAAGAATCGAGCTCAGAAAGCTTGAATCTAGCCGGAAACCGATCGTATTACAGTGTCCGCTCTGATACCATGTTCGATTCTTAGCTGAGAGAACACAGAAATGAAATGAGGAAGAAGAGAAATTGGAATTGTATTCTTTCTGAATGTCGTTCAATACAATACTGCACTCTTATAGTGCTAAAATCCCTAACTCCACTAACTAACTAACAGTGCATTTACAGCTGTCAAAACAACCACTAATTAACTAACTAATTTTAACTTACTCAAACAACTCCCTTTACTTATATTTTGTATAATTTGAGGTCCCTCATATCCCAAAAGATTAGAAACTTAAATTGCATTTTTCATCTTAATAAAAAATTTAAACTGATTTTGAACTTGAGGAGCTATGATTTTGCTCGACATATTCTAGTCAACCGTAATATCTTTTAGAGGTCGTCTGGTAGAGTGCATTACACAAAATAATGCTTGCATTAGTTTTGTGTATTAGTAATACTCCTTGCCGAGGGCCTGTGCACTCCCGGGATTAGTCGGGGCTCGAAGAGACTCGGACACCCGGTGCAAAATAAAAAAAAATACTTTGTTTGGTACACTTTTTCAACCTTTGTATAACTAATACAAGCATTAGTTATACATCCTATTTGGTATTATCTTGTGTATAGCTAATGCATAGCAAAACCATGGTATTAGTAATACCAAGGCTATTAATTCATGCATTAGTATGTCTAAAGACAAAATTGTCCTTAAAGTCCCTTAAAACTAAAGAATATAGAGAGCATTTTTGTAAACAACTATTTTTTTAAAAAATTATGCAATGCATTATAGTTTTTAATACACCACACCAAACAATGTATAAAAAATAATCTTTGCATAACTAATGCTTGCATTACTAATACATGCATTACTAATCCATGCATTACTAATACACCATATTTAGCATTATTTTTATACACCCTACCAAACGATCCCTTAGTTCCTTTATCTAAATAATTGTCTTTTGTACTTACAGTTGATATTTCCCCATTACTTATATATGCTTTTAACTGTTTTCTTCATTTGTGCCTTCCTTCACCGAAGCTAATGCTTCAACTGCACTTTTCTCTTAAAGCTCCAGTAGATTTTAGTGATTTTCTGTTTCCCTTTGACAATACTTCCAAAAGGAAAAATCTCAAAAAAGAAGAAAGGTACTGAATATGGTCATATAAATGAGCTTAAACATGACTAATTGTTTGTGGTGTCATATGACAATACCAAACTACTTATCTAGAGATGAACTCATTATCATCCTTGGACTAAATTTCTCGACTATTAATCTGGATCCTCATGCCATAATTATACAATCATGTCAGATGAAATAATTGATTGATGACAATTTTTCATGCACACCAACCCTGCAGCACGCACACCAAGAGAAACATTCTCCTTTCCTTCATTTATTTTCTGATTCTTTTTCTGGTTATTGACTAATGGGAAAAGGTTATGTGACTGGCTCTTCAGGTGCTGATACATCACCATCTCAGGAAATCAATCATTGGAAATCCTCTAAACATACCGTAGAGATGAGCAACTATGTCTTGATTGCTTTTGATGGAAGTTGGAAGCATGCTCGGGAGATGATGCGTGCAAGCTTATCATTTTTGTCAAAGTTTGCTGTTCAGGTTCACTTAGACTATGATGTTGGCAATGACGGCGGGACGATCTTTGATTCTGATTTAATTCTTAGGAAGGAACCGTTTAGCGGGTGCATGAGTACCATGGAGGCAGTAGCGCATTGCTTACGGATTCTTGAGCCTAATGGCATTGATATAGAGTCAAGTTTGATACAGGTTTTAAGAAGTATGGTCATGTTTCAGGCTTCTTTTCTCAAGCCTATGAAGCCTAGGTCAAAGTTGACAAAAGGAGGACGAGAGGGAAAAATATAATTGCTTTGTTCCATTTTCTTTGTACTTCTGAAGCGACATGCAAAAGGATAACCTCAAGTTCTCTTTTGGTTTGCACATACCGGACTGCTCAAGGTTATCCACCTGTACCTGGTATTTGTTCCGAGTTTCACAGGATTCAACTTTCAATTTGTATATACTATTGATGGTTTTTATAGGAAATTTGATATCCCCATCTGCTAGTGCTTAGTTCCTCTGAATACCTTGACTTGATAATTTGAGGTTTATATTATATGTCGTCTAATATATCTAGATCCTTTGATATGTCAATGCTGTTGAGCTAAAGATCTTATAGGGTTTAGAACAAATGTTTGTTTCTTGAGTTTTTGGATCTATAGGGATGTTACAACGTACTTTACTGGCTATTGAATATTGGCTTTCGAAGTCATTTTTTAGCAAATTAAGTGCTGGGATGCCAAATGTTTCCAATTTTTTTATTAATGTTCTGGATGAGCAGTTACTATGAATTACGATCTCACTCTCCCTGTTGCAATTCACTATATAGGTATCCCTATTGAGCAAAAGGCTTGGCCATGAGGTGCTTTGATGAGGTTATTCAAATTCTTCAGTTGCCGAAAACCTTGCCAGGCTGTATTTTGATTGGTGGGTATATGGCAGTAACCTGCTTATGCGGCAGTTGTCTCTCATGCTGCTTTTCTCCAGCCTCAATGGCATCTTGTTTCAGGTCAAATTTCTGTAAAGTAGTCAGCCTGGAAAATCTGAATCTTGGGCTTTGATTCCTTTTGATATGAGCACTTGGAAGCAAGCTAAGGAACTTGCATGACATTAACCACTGTTTGCTGCCTAGTTTTAGCACTTATTTGCAAGTTAGTTGGCTGATGATGTTCAATTTGGACATGGTCTGCGCAAGAATAATGGGGCCAAGTTCGAGTAAAAGAACCAAAGTGCAATTCCTAATGTAAAATCTTTGAAGCATTGGCTTCATCGAGGGCAAAGAGGATGTCTAAAAGATTAATGAGAGTGAATGTCTTCGCATGAAGTTTTAATTTGGTTTCCTAGTACTGTTTACTTTAAGAAGTTTGTTCTGTCTTAGTGGTGGTGGTGGTGTAATTATCATTTAATCGTTTGCATCAATTCACGGCAGTTAGTCTCAACTCTTTATGCAGTTGCAGCCAGTGGCGAAATTTGCCTATTCGCGTTAACTAGTAATCGTGCCCGCGCGATGCGCGGTCAGTATTAAATAATATTAGTTAACTTAAATTCTAATCGGGCTTGTTTGAACATATTAGATCGTATTTAATAAATTTAAATTATCATCTTATTTGTCAATATGATATACCTAATAATAAAATCTCTATTAAACTAAAAGGACTTATATAACTATTGAAGGGCTTTTTTGTTTTATATTTTCTTTATTATATTATCCAATATTTAGTAATTATACATTCTTAATAAAAATATTTATTAGCATATTACTTTGTTTTATCTTTTTGTCAGATTGCATTTTTTTTTTTTGTAACATGAGAGAAGATAACTATTTTATTAATCTTAAAAAAATTAATTTAAATTGTACTCTATTGTTCTCGATAATATTATTTGAATTTTGATGAATAAAATATCTATTAAATTAAAGGGACTTATCTTCTTGCTTATTATCTTCTTTCCCTTTCCTCGCATCCTAATATAATAAAGATCA
>MU755484.1:132218-144359 GCA_026770625.1 Nicotiana glauca
TTTGGAAAATATTTTTCCTTCTTTTGGTACGGAAACTATTTTCCTCCAATTGGAGAAAAACGAATTCATAAAGAAAATGTATTCCCCAACATTTAAACTAACCAAATATGGAAAAGTTAGAAAATTCCAGCACATGTGTCAAGGCAAAACTCTAAGATTAAACAGTTCCAAGGGTCAAAGTTGGGCATCATCATTGGTCAATTTGGGCTGATGATTTTTGATGGGTTAGCTTGGGTTAGTCCAAAATAGGTCAAAATAACATGATATAGCCAGTTTTCGGACTGGTCAATAAAAAATAGCCACCGTTTACGAAGTCAATAAAAAATAGCCACTATTTGCTGCAACTGAGACCGGTCCCGTATAATATACGGGAGTTCGGGTGCATCTGTGTACGAACTCCAGCATATTATGCTGGACCAGTACACTTTGCTGACTCATGTATAATATACGGGAGACTGGAGCACCGGTGCTCCAAACTCCAGTATATTATACTGGACATTTATACTTGCTGGAACTCCAGTATATTATGCGGGAGTTCCAGCATAATTATACTTGAATTCCCGCATATTTTACGGGAGTTCCAACATAGTTATCCTGGAACTCCCGTATAATATGCGGGAGTTCAAGCATACTTATGCCGGAACTCCCGTATAATCTGCGGGCGTATTTTTCGAGTTTTGAACAGTGTTTTCGCTCAGATTTATCTTTACATGAACAGTGGCTAAATTTCAATTACTTTTGAAACTGTGGCTATTTTTAAATGACCAGTTGTAAATCTGGCTATTTTTAAATTTCTTCCCCAAAATAGTCCATTTTCAAAATTATTCTAGCCCGAACCCATTAAAACTTAGGCAGGTTGGGTGGATAAAATGGATTTAGGTTAATTTTGTCACCCCTAATTTAATATGATGAGACTTTGGAAGCCTTCCTACTAAGACCAATTTAAGTTTTTTATTTGTTAACATTTTATTCTAGTGTTTTGAAACATTCCTGGGTTCTATCTTATGTCTGTCTATAACTGCAATCAGGTAAGGGAGGTTCTTATTGGCATAATTAACATAATTAATATACACTTCTGGCGTGGAAAGTGATACCAAAATCTAGGCACCAAGCAACGTAACAGTGTAGTCGAGCAAACTGAGAGAAGAACATGAAAAATAAGTAGAAGAATTTAGAATTGAGAGAGATGAAGGGAAGAGAACTGAGATCCAATATAATATTCTGAATGAGTTACATTTCGAATGCTTGCTATTTATGAGACTAAAACATGCTACGGAAATGCAAAAGTAAATGCTGAAGTGTAAAAAGTGACTCAAGTGATAATCCCTTTTCATGCCAAAATCGGTAACTAACTTCCAAAATTCCTAATTGTCAATTTGTGTATCAATACCCCCGGTTGAAGAACACCCTTGTCCTCATGGGTGAATGAAGGAAAGTGAGCCTTAAGTGCAGCGCGAGTTCACAAGTGGCATATGAGGCATCCAAACCTGTCCACTTCACAAGGCACGGGGAAACAACCTTATTGCCTTTTTTGATGAACCTCCTATCAATGACTTGCTTAGGAGTGGGGCAAAAACTGCTGGCCAAATCCACTACAGGAGGATGCACTATCTCAGCAGGTAGTGCATGGAAAAATTTGAGCTGGGAAATGTGAAAAGTATGATGAATCAGAACTTCATGAGGTAGAAGCAACTTGTAGGAAAAAATACCAATCTTTTCAACAATAGGATATGGTCCAAAATAGTGAGAACTTGGTTTATGGTAAGGGAAGGTGGACAAGGAAGATTGGCGATAGGATTGAAGTTTCACATAGACTCAATCACCTAATTGGAAGTGTCTGTTAGACCGATGAACATTGGCCTGAGATTGCATTCTCTATCAGACTCCAGTGAGATAAATCTTTGCTAGTTGGAATTTGAATTCACACAACAATAAGATGTCTACAATAGAAGTAACATCTGAGTCACTTGTGAGGTAAGGCAAATGCAAGGGTGGAGGATAACCATAGAGAAGTTCAAAAGGAGAGGTTTCTATAGTAAAATGTGGACTAGTGACGTACCACCATTCAGTAAGAGAAAGAAAGAGTGACCAATCTGTGGCTGAGTGAGTGCAAAAATACGGTAGGTAGGTTTCGAGGCATCTGTTAAGGACCTCAATTTGTCCATCAATTTGGGGTGGTAGGCAGTAGAAGTGTTCAAAGTGACACCTTGAGCAGTGAGGAATTCTTTCCAAAAATAGCTAATAAAGAAGGGATCTCTCTCACTAGTAACAAAAATAGGGAAACCATGGATCTTGTAAATGTTGTCCATAAAGATGGGAACAAGGAAATGGGCAATGTAGGGATGAGATAAGATAATAAAATGAGCATGCTTAGTTAGTCGTTCAGCTATGACCCATATAATAGATTTCCCTATAGACTTAGGGGGACCTTCAATAAAATTCATGGTGATGTTAGTCAAAGGGAGTAGGTATAGGCAAGGGTTATAGAAGACCAGGAGAGGCCCCATTATCATATTTATTTCTCTAAGATACAAAGCATTTGTGAATAAAGCTGATGATATCATTTCTGATCCCTTTCCAATAAAAATAGGTGAGCACTTTCCTAGTGGTAGCATCGATCCTAGATCGAACACCAAAGGGATAAGAATGTCGGAGAGTAAGGATTTTGGACCTCAATGCAGCATCATTTCCAACTAGTAGTTTACCTTCCTTCGAAGCTGGTCATTCAACCACATGAAGTTTTTTTGAGGCTGCTGTTGTAAGGAAGCAATGAGAGATTGAAGCTCTAGATCAGCATGGCAACTTGCTTGGATTTCCTGCCATAAATCATCTTGTACTGAAGATACCATCATCACCATGAGTGTTGCACCTTGAACTCTAGATAAAGCATATGCAGCTATATTTTCTTTACATTATTTGTATTGAACTTCAAAATCAAAGGGCAGAAGTTTGGATAGCCACCGAATTTGGGAATTAGTGTGTAATTTTTGTTTCAATAAGTATTTCAATGCCTTCTGGTCAGTTTTAACAATGATTTGCTGAGAAGATAATGTGACCATTTGGTCACAGCAAAGACCAAAACTACGAGTTCCCTTTCATAAACAGATAGAATAGCATGCCAAGGTGCTAGACCTTTGCTGATGAAAGCATTGGGGTGATTATTCATCATAAGGATAGCCCCAATTCTAGTGCCACTAACATCAGTTTTAACAACAAAAGGTAAGGAATAATCAGGCAAAGCTAGGACATGTGTAGTAGTTAAGACCAATTTAAGTGCAGAGAAGGACTGTAAAGCAACATCAGTCCATTAGAAGTTGTCTTTCTTCAGCAAATCTGTCAAAGGTCGACTGATAAGGCCATATCCTTTGATGAATTTCCTATAGTAGCCAGAGAAACCAAGGAATCCCCTCAATTGTTTAACATTGACAGGGGTAGGCCACTGCTACACTACTACTATCTTCCTTGGGTCAGTAGCAAAACCTTGAGTTGATATGAAGTGACCTAAGTATTCCAGACTTGGCACCCCAAATACACACTTAGAATGTTTTGCTAAGAGGTTGTTCTGCACCATTAGCTCGAAGACTGTTTGTAAGTGTAGGATATGATCTTGCATAGTCCTACTGTATACTCGGATATTATCAACGAAAACAATTACACACTTTCTCAAGAAGCATTGAAAGGTAGATGGGGCATTGGTGAGGCCAAAAGGCATAATCAAGTACTCATAATGCCCCATGTGAGTTTTAAAAGTAGTTTTGGAAACATCCGCAGGAACCATTCTAATTTGGTGGTATCCAGATCTAAGATCAATCTTATACAATGTAGAAGCACCTACTCATTCATCTAACAAATAATCAATGATAGGAATAGGAAACTTATCTTTAATAGTGCACTAATTCGGTTCTCTGTAATCAACACATAATCTCAAGGTTCCATCTTTTTGCCCACCACCACTACTGTTGAAGAAAAAGGGTCGTTGCTATATTGTATGACTCTTTGCTGTAACATCTCTTTAACTAGCTTTTCAATTATGTCTTTCTTCATGGAAGAGCATTTGTAAGGTCTAATATTAACTGGTTTGGTTCCTGTCTGTAAAGCAATCCTATGATCAAATGCACACGTTTGTGATGGCAGTGTAGTAGGTTCTGAGAACACCTATTTGTAGCTATCAAGAAGCTCACTGAGCGGTTGAGGTAAGGTTGCATCATCAGGTAGATTCAAGCCATGCAGAAGCCCTTCACCCTCAATATAATAAGAGGGAATATCAATTTTGACTTGTAGCATGAACAACTGAGCATAATCACCTTGATATCTGTTAACAGCTTTAGGACTAGAGAGTCAGCAATCTTCTGATACTCCCTTCAAAATGTGATGCTTACCCTAATAATTAAAGGTCATGGTGAGGGCAGAGTAGTCCATTTTGACTAGACTTAATGTCTTCATCCATAGTGCTTCTATTACTATCATATAGACCAACTGGAAACACAATAAGATCTGGCATAAAAGTAGAGCATTCCAACATCCACTGGAAATTCTGTACCGCCTCCAGATGTTGCCTCTAATGTATTGTTTCCCAAACTAATATAACTCAGCTTAGTAGGTATAATAGTGCATCCTAGCTTCTTAGCTGATACTGAATCTATAAAATTATGGGTACTACCCCATGCAATAGAATTTGAATGGGTCGTTTGTTATTATATGCTGTTACATGGATAGTTTGAGCTCCCTGAATACCAGATAGAGCACACAATGAAATGTGTGGATGCTCACCCTCAGCAGTGGTCCATTCTTCAGGAGGTAGCTTAGTATCATGCTCCAATACAAACATCTATTTGGGAAGATTACATTTGTGGCCAACAAAGTATTTTTCATCACAGAAATAACATAGTCCTTGTGTCCTCTTTGCTTTCATCTCAGTTGGAGATATAGTCCTTCTGTTCCTAGGTACTACATCATTGGTAGCAGCAGGTAAGGCCAGCTTGGTGTAGGTACTACTGCTTGGTAGGATGTACTACAAACAACTGGATTATCATAAGAATTTCTCCTAGCAACATAAGTAGTAGTGTGTTTGTGAACTCTAGCATGTGCAACTAGGGTAGCTTCAGCAAGTCTAGCTAACCTACATGTCCTATCTAGTGTCTTAGGCTCGTGCAATGATATGATTCACTAATTCATCATTCAAACCACCAAGGAAATAAGAGATAGCCTGCTCAACTGTTAGATTGCACTGAGCCACTAATCTATCAAAAGCAAATTGAAATTCTCTTACAGACCCCGTTTGTTTCAGTTCAAGCATAGGATCAAAGATGTCACCACTAAAAGTTTCGATGAGCTCAGTTATGTACTCATCCAACACAGGTAACATAGGTAAATTCATACACTTAAGGTAAGTCTGATGCAAAGCTAATGCCTCATCATCAAGGTTTATAGATACTAATTTCACCCTCTAATTGAGAGGAGTTTCATCCTCTGAAAAATACTGTTCAATTCTATACAACCATGTCTTCAAATTCTCCCCTTTGAAAAGAGGAAAAACTAGGTTATGATTTTGATTAGCATTAACACCGTAAGAGTTGGGACTTAGAATACCCTGACCTGAATGGAGCAATTCTATACAACCATGTCTTCAAATTCACTCCATTGGAACGAGGAAAAACTAGGTTATGATTTTGATTAGCATTAACATCGTAAGGGTTCTGACGTAGAATACCCTGACCTGACTGGAGCACTTTGTCCCAAGCAGTTGATGTTGCATTATCCTTTGATTGTTGATTCAATTGCAGACCATCGGAGGAGTTTTTGAGATCAGTCACCATCTGCAGAAGTTTGGCATGACATTTGTCCAAATCTTCTCGTAATTCATGTTGTTTTTGAGCTCCTTTTGCTCATCTCTTTGTGTGTCTATTGATTTCCCGCCCACTCACATTTTCTTTATCGAATCTTTCCATGGGTTGATTACTAGTCATAACATCAGCAGCTCGTCATGGGCCCATTTACTATCAAGCTCTGATACCAATTGATATCAAAATTTTGGTAACAAGCCATTGTAATAGTGTAGTCAAGCAAAATAATGAGAGAATAACAGAAGAAAAAGAAGAAGAAGAAGAAGAAGAAGAAGAAGAAGAAGAAGAAGTCAGAGTTAAGAGAGATGAAGGAAAGAGAACTGAGATCCAATATAATATTCAGAATGAGTTATATTTCGAATACTTACTATTTATACGACTAAAACATGCTAAGGAAATGCAAAAGTAAATGCTGAAATATAAAAAGCATGACTCAAGTGATAACCCATTTTTTTGCCAAAATCTGTAACTAACTTTCAAAATTCCTAATTGCCAATTTGTGTATCAGAAAGGACACTCAGGTATGGATAATTGTTCAATTCATCATTCTTAGCAACATCTCAACCAGATTATTATTTTTTCTATTTCTGAAGTTTGGTTACTATGCTAGCATGAAGCATGAATAACTGCTATCAAAAAAATTGAGCTTGATGTAGTTCTTAAAGTCGAGCATGTAGTGCAGCATAGGGACATCCAAGATCATGAATCAGACAAGTTTCTGTCATACTTTAAGCGGTGTGTCATACCAATAGAAGGAGGTGTTGATGAAACGATGTTGTATGTCTGTAAGGGTAAACGAGTTGTCTATATGAAGCAGGTACAAAAGCATAATTAACTTGTTGCGTAAGGCTCATTTGGAAATATGCTATCTTCTTCAGCTGTGGTTGAGAATAATAAGTATATCTGAGCTTAGATTTCTATAAGGTCCCTTTTTCGAGGTCCTCACTAAAACATGATGATGTGTTCATTATGGACATTGAAGACAAACTATTTTAGTTCAATCGTGCAAACTCCAATATCCAGGAGAGGGCTAAAGCAAGTTATTCAGTTATTGAAGGAGAAGTATCATGACGAGATGTGTGATGTTGCAATTATTGGTAAGTAGAACCCACAAAGTAAAATACACTATAATGTGCAATTCATATATTTTTATTATAAATTTCAAAATGTGAAATTGCAATAAAAATTTAAGTAGGGTTAAGGAGAGTGTACAGGAGAGTGAGAGAGAAGATTCTCGATCATTTTATGATTTTTTCTAAATTTAAGTAGGGTTATGGAGACTTATTTAGTTATTGGGCTCATTTGTGTCGTAGCCTAGATGCCCTATAGTCTCCAAGTCCAACACTCCCCTCCCTTAAGTTGGAGGGGAAAACCACCTGAAACTTGGAAAGAAACCGATAGTGACTCTGCCAAGTTAATGTCTTGGTAAAAATATCAGTGAGCTGCTTAACAGTAGGAACATGAGCCAATTGAATCACGCTATCACCCTGTCATGACCCAAAATCCACTAAGGGTCGTGGTGGCGCCAGACACCTCTGTCAAGCCAGCCAACTAGTTTATCAATTAATTTCTCTTTTAATACTTTCGAAAATCTAAGGTTTTTTCCTTCCATTTTCATAAATAAAAGTTCACCACTTGAATTCAAATTTAATTAATAACAATTAGTACAAATCCGTTGAAATCCTTCCTAGAAATCCGGTGTCACAAGTACATGAGCAACTATCGATAAGGAAAGTAAAATAAAACATCTGTCCGAAATACAGTGGACATGGAATAAATAAAAAAAATGCTGAAAGGAACTACACCGGCTGCGGGTCATCTCGAACAATACAGCTCACCTAGTCCTATAGTCGTCCGTGCTGCTACGCCTAATAGGCTGCTAGAGGTATATATACATGTGCAACAAAAA
Organism: Nicotiana glauca; assembly: GCA_026770625.1. Classification (NCBI taxonomy): domain Eukaryota; kingdom Viridiplantae; phylum Streptophyta; class Magnoliopsida; order Solanales; family Solanaceae; genus Nicotiana; species Nicotiana glauca. The sequence continues at coordinate 139,971 of MU755484.1, forward strand.
TGCACAGAAGTGTAGTATGAGTACGTAATCAACGTGTACTCAGTGAGTATCCCGCCTAATCTCGAAAGGGTAGAGACGAGATGGCCAACTCCAACACTTACTAGAGGTCAATTAGCAATATTCTATAAGTGCGAGGAAAATCATGGATTTGTATAGAAGTTCTGATTGTGAAGCCAGAAAAAAATAGGTAAACACCTTCAACAATAAATCCAGGGCTTCTAAAGTTTGTTCTTTATTATCTTATCAGTTTATATCAAGACACGTAGGGCCAATTCCACATTTATAATTTTCAAGTAACAGATAAACACGCGCAAATCATGCCGAGGTCGACGACCCGCACCAACAGAAATGTAAATTGTGCACTGCCGAGGGTCAAGCGGCACGAACCATAGATGCATCTATTCTCATCGAGGCGTTCGGCCCGTTCCATAAATATACACATATTCTGCTCGCGAATAATCCATGCGATGCATGCACACATAAAATACATGCTCAATCAGTCAAATAAGGACTTATCGGGGAATATTTTTGTTCAAATAAAACCAATTCTCCTTTAACAATTTAAGAAATGAAGTTTGATCCTTTTAGAAATTTACTTACTAATTCGATGTGAGTTAAGCAATTCAAGCTACCAATGGGTTCACAATTAATCCACGTACAACATGCTTTTGGGTCCTAACTACCCGGACAATTGCATAATAGTAGCTACGTACAGACTCTCGTCACCTCGTGCATACGTAGCCCCCACAAATAGGAGCACATAATCAATTACTTCACCTATGGGGTAAATTCCCCCTCACAAGATTAGAAAGGAGACTCACCTCGCTCCGAAGACTCATAACCGGCATATTTACATTCTTCCGAAGGCTCGAACCGATGCACAATGCACCAAAACTAGCCAATTGAAGACAAACTAATGAGAATATGCTTATATACTTGTTAACAATTCAGATTATACAAATTCCCAACTCCGCTTAGTGAAATGACCAAAATGCCCTCGAGCCCACATGCCCGGAATCCATAATATTTTTGAAGATAAAGGTTACCCATGACCTTAGGAACTCAAATACATATTTTTCTCTTAATTCCATACTCAAAATCGTGGCTAAAATCCAAGATTATAATTTTCTAGGTTTCCAACCAAAACCTCAATATTTACTCTAATTTCCATGCATAAAGCCATATATAATTGATATATTCAACTCAAGAGTGGTGGGGATAGCTTACCTTAACATAGATGACGAAATACCTCTTTGAAGCTCTCCAAAAATCGTCCCCAAGCCATGAAAAATGGATGAAATGAACCAAAACCCCGATTTTCAAACATTCTGCCCAGCTCAGGTCCGCCCTTCTTCGCGTTCGCGGTCCCCCCCTCGCGTTCGAGAAGGCCAGTCACCCAGACCTTCGCGTTCGCGTACAAGGTCTCACGTTCACGTAGGCCAAAGACCCCAGGCCCACATGTTCCTTCTACGCATTCGCGATCCCCTCCTCGCATTCGCGTAGTACCTCAGCCCGCCCCTCCGCGTTCGTGACTTCCTCTTCGCGTTCGCGATGGCCAAAACCTGAAGCCTCCCATTTTCTTATTCGCGTTCGCGAGACTTGCTTCACATTCGCAAAGAAGGAAACCAGATACCGGCAACCAACAACAGTTTTTAACCCAAATTCGATCCGTTAACCATCCGGAATCCACCCGAGGCCCCCGGGACCCCAACTAATCATACCAACCAATCCCATAACACATTACGGACTTGCTCGAGGCCTCAAATCATAACAAACAACGCTAAAACCATAAATTACACCCCGATTCAAGTTTTATGAACTTCGAACTTTCAAACTTCAACTTTCGATGCTTAAACCTATCAAATCACATCCGATTGACTTCAAATTTTGCACACAAGTCATATTTGACATTACGGACCTACTCCAACTTCTGAAATCGGATTCCGACCCCGATATCAAATAGTCAATCTCCGATCAAACTTCTTAAAAACCTTCAAATTTCTATCTTTAGCCAAATGGCTTCAAAATGACCAACGGACTTCCGAATTCACTTCCGATCGCGCTCCCGACTCCAGAATCACCATACGGAGCTACTCCCAGTCTTGGAATCCCAAACGGACATAGATAATGCTAAATTGCACTCCAAGCCAAACTTAAGAAATTCCTTCTAAAATTCTAACTTCCACAATAGGAGCCAAAATGCTCCCGAGTTATCCAAAAACCAATTCGGGCATACGCCTAAGTCCGAAATCATCATACGAACCTGCTGGAACCTTCAGATCCTGATTCCGAGGTTGTTTACTCAAAATTCCAATCCTAGTTTATTCTTTCAACTTTAAACTTCTCAAATGAAAATTTTCATTTAAATTAACTCCGAGCTTCTTGAATTTAAATTCTGACCATGCGGACAAGTCACAATACTTGAAATGAAGCTGCTTATAGCCTCAGATTGCTGAAAAACGCACTAGGGCTCGAAACGACCGGTCGGGTCGTTACATTCTCTCCCACTTAAACATACGTTCGTCCTCGAACGTGCTGAGAACTATACTGAAGTAGTCTGAAATTGATGTTTAACTTCTCATGCACCTCCCCGTGCTATCACAACTTAGCTGAGCACATTGGCTTGATAAATTCTGAAGATATCCCCTTTTATTCAAGCAAATAAGCCTTAGAGCCCAATTCCAACATCCAGAATTCTATGCCAGACCTGTTTCCAACATACATCACTGTATCAATCACTATACGCTGTACTCAAACATGACTGCATAATTCTGTTGAATTCACACTTTGCATCACTTTACTCATAAGACCACAATGACATTTCTGTTTGAATTAATCGAAATTCCACAAATCCGATGCTCCCATTGCACCTCATGACCTACATAGGTCTTACTCTAACTATTACAATACCGCCACGACGGATGAGATGCCGAAATTCATAATCAACTGCCGGGTCAACCAACCATCGAGTCTATACTTCTGACAAGAAACATTACTACATTCTAAACCAAATAATGATCTTCGCTCCTTAATATATTTCATATAATCAGATTGCACTGATCCTAAATCCCACAATCTCATCTTATCCAATACGAACTGCTCAGGAAATAAGCCACTCCGAATGCGATCACGTCTCATATGACTCCACAATGTGCCAATATGCCACCAATCCGAACACAACACAAACGAAAATCGCACTCTGGAAGGAATTACCTAACCCTCGCACTAGTACGGATCTTCCTTAGAAGATAGGAAGCGAAACACAAAAAAAATAACATATAGAGGACTAGACTCGACATTACACTGTTGTGGTGCGCAGCCCGATCCAAATAACATATCCATGGCGGCGTGCCACCCGATCCATAGATAGATCTCACATAAGGAGATTGCACTTCGAGCTAAATCTGCTCAGTACAATAAAAATATCAAATTTCGATCACAAGCACGTTAAGTGCATAATACTATCCGTGAGAAAGCACATAGCGCTATAGGCTACAAAACTCAAGCACAACTGAGGGGCGGTACAAGATCTGAATCTCAAGAGCCATTTGCTCATAATACGACATACCCACGCGGGTCCTCAACACATACACGATTCCTCAGGTTGTCTCACTACTCACACGGTGCAATGTATCACTTCATGAAATATCTGACAACGAGATGACACCCTGGCTACTCCATAAGGAGCGCATTACTGAAATGAACACAACTTGCCTGCTATAAAGCCCAAATTCATATTTAAATCTATCCACCAACCTCAAGTCGACCCTGATCACATCAAATTAAGCCAATAACCTTTCAAAAGTCCATACTAATTTCCTTCTTTTCATAACACACAAGAACAACCGTCATAACCGGAGCAAACCTCCCCGGTTCATAACCCAATAAACAACATGCCCTCCAGGCATAAATTCTCAAAGCAATGATATTACCAAAATTCCTCATACTTGATTTAAATCTTTAGTCAAACAAGTGGCTACATGCCACGCTGGTACAATCTTCCCGTGGAACATGTTCCCACAATCTTCTGAAATAAATTACGGGTCCGCACATCTAAACCATCAAATGCACTAACTCTGAAAAGCGATCCAGAATCCTTAACCAGGATGCAATACCTCTTCCACAACACATCGATCTCAGGTGACGCAGAGGACAATACCAATTTACTCTAATCATTCAACCCTTTCCTTGCTCCTCCGAGCCCGTGACATCCTTGTCAACACCGAACTGCAACCTTGACCCTCACTTCTAATTTCCATACCTCTCACCGTACCCAACGTGCCAATATACGATAGAACAAGATTTTTCATCATAACTCCGAAATCATTATCATTTTCACATCTTCATCATATGAGAACCTTGCACTTAACTCACTTCAGGAGAATCATA